>DVQO01000143.1:0-27908 GCA_018231785.1 Danaus gilippus
TAAAGATAATTATATTTTAATTAAACGACCACTTATTACACCGTCACATAACAACCATTTAAACACTATTGCTGAAATATTTTACAAACTATAATGAATATATTATGTAAGTTGGTACATCTCATTCCAGATATTAAAGGAGATAGCTCAACACAAGATAAAGATATACGAGTTCCCGGAGAGCACGGGCGAGGAGGGTGAGGGGGCGGACACCAACCGCGCGCTCCGAGCACGTGTGCCCTTCGCGGTGGTGGGGGCGAACACGGTCATAGAGCAGGACGGACGGAGAATAAGGGGACGAAAGTACCCCTGGGGTATAGCTGAAGGTAAAATATATAAATAACAATATATTTATAATTGTACATCCCTAAATCAACAATAATTAGAATTATAGTAGATAAAAATGTACAATCACTAACAAGACTACCAACAAAGTACATAGTTATCATTATAATGATGTTTTCTGTATATCAGAGACATAATAATCATTACATATTATTTATACTGTAAGATCTATTTATGTTACATCACTGAGATTATATACGCCATATAATAATTCTGCTTCCATCTTTTATGTGAAGTACTAGTGTGTAAAGGTTTCGTGGAATTTTCGCTTTTTATTTATGAACATATTTTATGTCTCAATATTACATATTGGGTAGCTATAATATGTAATAAAAACAGTAATTAATGTTATATTTTATGATTCCATTATTAGTTTATTTCATCGTAATATTCTCTTTGTTTTTCTTTCTATTTGAAGCCAAAACTTGTAAATTGAGTCTAACATACGTATACCTATATGATTATTATATAAAATATTTACAAAATAAATTAATAACAAAAATATTATTGCGAATAACTTCGTCACCGTACTGTATATTTAGATGATTTAATGTTGATGGACAGTCAATTACACACGTCATACGCCGGACGCATTTTGATCAAGCAATTTGGTTTATTCAGACGTATCACATAACAAGAAAACATCCGTTATATTAGCAATTTTAATTTAAAATTTAAGAAAAATAAATATATTCCATAAAATTATAACTGTCACAAAATATTTCCATAAAAAAACTTTTCGATTTAGAATGAATAAAATGCGTAAAATTTTAGTTTCTATTGAAATATCTATAAAAGTGTTAATTTTATATACTAATTTACATTCCAGTGGAGAATTTGGAGCATTGTGACTTCCTGGCGCTCCGTAATATGGTGATTCGTACACATCTTCAAGATCTCAAAGACGTTACAAGCTCTGTCCACTATGAGAACTACCGATGCCGCAAACTGGCCGGTCTAACACACGACGGACAGCCACACGGACTAAACTCCAACAAGTAAATAAACTCATTACATACATACATACACATATATATAATAATTGTTAACACGTAGTGAATGAAGCCTCATGTTTAGGATAACAAATTATTCTATTATGTGACTCCTATATTGATTTCGATTCTTCTATTCATAAAATCTGTGTTTCTAAATGGATTTGGTTTATTAATTCGTTCAGCGTATTATTTTGCCAGTTAACGGAATAGATGTTCGATGAGGCATGGACTAACAACCTCTGTAGACTTGGTTGGTATTGATTACGATATGTATCTGTAAGACTGCAGTCACCGCTACTAGGTGACCAGACTTATCTATATATTGAAAATTATTATTAACTGTCTAACTTACAACTGAATATATTATGTTAAAAATTATATACTATAAATTCATTGCTGCATGTCTGGTCATCTTAATAACGGTGTATTTATTTCTATCTAACCTTCTATGAGTCGTCAATGTTTATTTCCTTTTTAAATATAGTGCTATAGTTAAATACATTCTTTATGTTATGAATTTTGTGCTTGGGCATGCAGAAATGAACTTCTACTTTATTTTGCCATGGATCATTTTTTTTGACTAACGTTTCTAGCTTTGCATAACAATGCAAATTTTTAACATACCAAATGGAAATATCATTTAAAATGTCCGTGACAAAAACCTCATTAATCATAATGATTATTCGATTCATGCGCTTCTCCAGTGGCATTAATAACAGTTTATTGTTCATTATTTACATTACATGTAGCGCAGATGTGAACGTGACTCACAATCATGCACCATTGTTATTGTTCAGACGATACAATCCTATCAGACAGCGCTCATTGTGTGCTTCGTTTTCTGTACCATCATATACATTGCAAAATGAACTCTATTACATTAAGAATAAGTCACATTGCACTGTTGCTAATGCCACTGTAGCGTGTGTGGCCGCGTGTTGGTTTAACAACAGTTGTTGGTATTCAGTTTCTGCCCGCAAGGACTGATGAACAGTTTCATGACCGTGTGGTAAGTTCACTCACACATACATAGTGTGTGTTTATTATATAGAGCACGGGGTTTTATCATTGTAGTTGTGTTAATTTATGTGTATGTGCACTCTTATAATCTTTATTGCATGAATTTATTCGTAGTTTTATATGGTTGCTGTTCAGTAGTTAATTAGAATTTTATATAAATGTATTGATAGCACATTTCATTGAACTATAAAATATTATAAAAGTATATAAAAATATTAATATTTTTATTATATCCTTTGTCGATTACCTCTGATTGTTTTGTATAAACACTGAATAATGTATAAGCAGATATATAGTTAAGTGGATACATGTGTGTGAATTGACCCCATGCAGTCTGCATGATACAATCAGATTGTAATTTTAGTGTATAACGCGTTTCCAATATAGTAATACTTGTATATTGATTTATTTGTAATATTTTGTATGTGTTTATTTTTATGTTACGTAAATTTGTTCTCAGGAATCCATTAGCTCAGATGGAAGAAGAGAAAAGAGAGCATGATCTCAAAATGAAGAAGATGGAATGTGAAATGGAACAGGTATCTAAATTGGATATTTATATTTATCACTTAGATAATTAATATAAATTAAACTATTATTATGCTTATTTTATGATTCTTATAAAGTTCATACTACATAGTTACTCCCGACGTGTCGGTTACTTTGCATCAACCGTGATCACGGGCAGACGACGTGTGAATGTCTGTCAGTTGGTCTTGTTATTTGTGATACATTAATATAAATATTTAGTTTGAAAAATAGTAAGCCGAAATATTAGTTTCAATAAAATGAACACTCGCGAAAGTGTTAGATCTGAGATAAAACATAGGAGTTTGTGTGAAACTGTACTGTATTTATATAGAGAAGAAAAATATGAAAGGCATAATAACAATATACGGAATCGTTTGTTTAATAACACATTAGACTTAATAAATATTTTACTTTTAGTGTAAATTGTGATAGTTATAAGAAGTCATATATTTATGTTCTTCCGATCCATATTTTGAAAATATAATAGAATTCACATATAAAATAAATAATGAATAATTATTCCACCTGAGTAGGAGTAAACTTGCAATCTCCGGCATATAACGACCTAGCTTTGTTGCTACGATGTGTGCTAGACGTAACATTATTCAATTTGTATCATTTAGGACACTGTTTCCGCTTCCACTGAATACATTTTCAAACAGCGGATGTAACACTTCGCGGATACGAATGTATGACATATATGGTTATGTCTATTTGATATTTCGTTAGGATCAAGAATTAACTTCCAACACGATCATTGCATGATCAACAAACGGAAACGATTACTTCTATTATGAATTTTGATAGACTTCTGTTTTAGACACACCTAATATAAATTAACATATTATTTAATAGATAAGAAAATCATTTGGCTCGCTTCTTTGATGTATATACTGTAGTCTATAATTAAATTTACTGAAGAAAATAACCTTTATGTGACCTTGATAGACTTTAACGTCAAGCGTTTATTAAGAGATGCAGCATTCATAATTATTTCATATGTAATACTTTCTTCCAGGTGTTCGACCAGAAGGCTCGCGAGAAGCACGCCAAGTTGAAGGAGTCCGAGGCGGAGCTGGCTCGGCGGCACGAGGCCACGCGGCGTGCGCTCGAGGCCCAGGCCCGGGACCTGGAGGAGAGGCAGCGCGCGCTCAGGGCCGAGCAGGCCGCCTGGGAGAGAGACACTGGGCTCTCGCTCGATGATCTACGTAGGAGGTCGCTTGAGGCCAACAGCAAGGAGTGAGTAGAGGGAAGAGGGGTTGTAAAGGAGAGTCAGACAGAAAGAGTGAGAGAGAAATAGACAAAGAGAGAGGAAGAGGGAGCGAGAGAAAGATTTAATTAACCCAGATTGGGTAATTGGGTTAAGTATGTACGTCATGTTTTGTTTAGAATTTTTAGTTCGCAATGAGAACTATAGAGGGTTATAAGAAGTGAGTAACATGGGTCTTCAGTGTGTATGCAAATATGTGAATACCTAGGTATATGTGTTATTGTTATGTAATGAGCCGTGATGAATAAAACGAATGATGATTGAACGTTGTGGGGTTAAGTGATACTTTGTGATTATTATCACTCATTAATGATGAAGGCCAAGTTTTACATTAAAAAGTTTATATAATTCTATTGTAATAAAGGTTTTATTTTTTTATTTTTGCTCTATTCGTAAGTAACACTTAGCGTACCTACTAACTTTTTTACATTTTTTAAATAACAAAAAAAAAATTTTGTATATTTAATTATCTTATGTTTTTATTTTCGCCATGACGGTAGCACGATATTAACAATAAGACGCTGTGTTAATAGAAGAGCTTTGAGTTACGTTTTCTTTGGTTGTTCTTTTAAAGGAGGACGGGCTGCTGGTGTACCGTTAACGCGACGTACGTAGCCCAGAGCTTAATGGTGGCTGATAAAGCTTTGGACATTAGCTACCACACTGTTGTCATAATAACACACTCACCACCGTATAACACTCGCAGCCCCGAGCCTATATACTAATACGGCTTCTAACTTTACATGCGTATTAATGGTTAATTATCAAATAATATATCTGATTGTTATTTTAATTTCAGGACGGTCGATGGAAAGGATAAGAAAGACAAGAAAAAGAAAGGTTTGTTTTAAATCGCGTACATTCGTCGGCTTCGCAGCCATCGTTATCGAGTGACTAACAACGGGCTCCACTACATGCTTCTCTCAGAACATTCGAGAAACGTTCATACATATTGATAATAAATTGATACATCATACTGCAGCGAGGCATGTATGCTTCAATAATGGCTATAACTATATTTTTCGTTGTACATAACTATATGTTAATGGGTTTTTATAATTTCAAGGTATAAACTCTACATATCGTAATCTGTTGAAGAAACGTACCTTGTAAATTTCTTAGGACTGGCCATACTTTGAGATTTCACGAGATTTATAACTTATTTAACGTAGTGCCATTGAAACGTCTGATGTCGCTGTTCTTCGTGTTTTGTATTCTAAAGGAATGTGGTATTCGTTTATCTATTAACAATTGACCCGGTATATGTATTGTAAATTATCTGGACTAATGTTTTTTAGGATTTATTGCCCATATTTCCTGTATTTACGTGAAATGTTAACAATGAGCATGGATCCTTGATTGTGATAATGTTATATTCTTATAATATTTAATAATATTTTTGTTGACGGTAACAATATTTATATTACTTTCCTTTTCTTTTACATACTTCAATATGTTTACTTATTTTTTTTAATTCGTATCCATGAAGTTGAATATTTGTATTTATTACAAATTTCAGATTGGTCATTTAAAAATGTCACATCGGGGATATCTATATAGAGTAAGTTGAAGATTTCTGACATAATATCAGTATTGTATTGTATTGTATAATTATTGACACAACGATTTTGAGAGACTAACAATGAGTAAAAAATTATAAGGAAATATTTGACTATGATTGTAACAATATTGTGTTATTTAAATTTATTATTAAGTATTTTTCCATGACAAAGCATTTATTTTGATAAGTTTGGCCTAATTTTGGACTGTTTCAGGCGTATTTGACAAAAAGAAATTGCTTTTTTTTATCAATGTATTCTACAATGATTTTGGATTTTAGAATTTTTATATGCTATTTGTGAAGCAAGCACAATTTTCTTACAGCTTGAGACTTGTTGCGTCCACGATGTTGCCAAAGTAGCTTGTAATAACAGCTTCGATCGACAGTTTTATTGATCATTCATATAAAATGCTCTAGCTGACATTTAAATTTAACGCGAAGTTTTTCCAGCTCAAATCTGTGTGAAAGAATTAATTATAGGCACTATTCATGATTATTGTAGAATTTTTTCTATGCATGAGAACGATTATATCTTGAAGTTTTAATAGATATAAAGAGCTGTAGTTGTGCGAGACATAGACGAGATACATTTTAAAAGTTGTTTAGATATTTTTTACCCTATAAAAATACGGTGTTTCGAGTTCAGCTTATCTTTGGATATCTGGGCGTAAGGCTTCATATACATGTATATGAGGCTTAGTGATATTAATATGCTCATAGTGTGAGTTAGGCCTTAGCTCTAGCTAGGTGTTAGTTACTTTGTAATATCTAAGGGTATGATGATTGGACATGAGGTTCGCCGATATCGAGTAACGCTGGCTTTTCTTTATAGTAGTATGTTAAATGAAATAATCCTATCCTGTTATAAATGCATAACTTTATTACGTTATATTAAGTATCAGATAGTTTCCTACGTAATGTAGTCCCCTGTAAATATTTTGGTTAGTCGTCGACGCCGTTCTGTATGCACGTCACTATTATAATGACTATCCCCTTAATTTATGACAAATGCATAATCTTTATTTAATCGAAATGCCATGATATATTTTTTTGTATTGTTTCCTAACACAGTATTGACTTCCGTGTTATATTAGATGTAGGTATAAGTACTTGCTTAATTTTTTGTATTTTGTGTAGGGTCTGTACCCATTACCAATTGATTATTTGCTTAGTCACTACGGAGGATGTGTGGAAGGCAAAGTTGAAACGATGTAATATATTGTACCTTTGAATAAATATAAATAAATACGTAATATATAGGAATCATTTGTTTAATTTTATACCAAATTTCCTCAAGTTAGATAACTTATCAGTGCTTATTTCTTCGAAAGCAGGATTTTGTAAAATTAATGAATAAAAATTGCAATTTAATTAAATAAGCTTGTGACGTATAAATATTTATTTATTTAAGCATGTATTTTAATCAATTTGATAAAAATTAAATGAAACACATTACTTCGTAAGAATTTTTTATTATATGCAGAATAAATAATGTCGCTTATCAACGCTGTTTGTAACCACCGATACTCCACGCGCTACTAACATAGTGTATCACAAACAACGCCGTCGACACACAATACAATGCCATAATTCACTTACATCGGAACATTGAAATACAATCCACTTACAGTTACAACCTCGAAATATCCCGTTACATATACAACAATACTACAACTATTTATATTAAAACTTTTGGCAGCACTATGGAAAATATATTACTAATTTATTTATTTTATTTTATTTAATGAAAATGCAACTTTGAATATATTATAACGATCACAACAGTTTCTTGTCAATACTAATTATTTCGCTCTTACATTAGTATTATTCTTAAATTGATTCGATTATCTAATCATTTGCTTATACTATTTAGAATATTTACAACATTACTTCTCGGGGGTTTCACCGTCAGGCTTTCGATCGTTTGTACAAAAAAAAGAATAAAAATATATTTATTTATTGTACTGATCATTAGATTTAACTAAAACAGTGCGATTGTAACATTTAAAGTAACTTTCGTATATTTACTTGGATCTGTCTCAGTTATATTCGTGAGTACTCAAATATATCGAAAATGAATCTTTAATGTTTGTTGTATTACATTAAAATGATTGAAACTGATAATATTTTACCATAAATGTTTTCATTCTTTCTCGCATTCTATTTCTTCTTCATATTAACTACTTTAATAATAAGATTACGTTTAATATTGGTGTTCTCTTGTGTCCTACAACATTTTCTACATAAATAATTTGAAATAATCGAGGACGTTGTACTAATTTTCAAATGTATCTTTTAATATCACAAATCTGTTTAACTAGGTACTATACTAATCAGTAGTGATTTATAGCCGATAAAAGTCGATCTTAGAATTTTAATAGTGTCGTGCGAGAGAATTTAAATTCAAATAGGTTTTGTTTAATTACATTAAATAGCGTGAAATTGTAAATATTCTTTCTTAATTTATATCCCACATGTTTTAAAATTGTCCAGTATTAACAACTTCGAATATTTTTCTTTTAAATATGGTTATAAAATGTGCGATTATTGCCTTTATGGGTTATTATATAAGGTACTACGTAACGAGGCACGATGGCTTCTATTGCATATAAATGTATAGTTTCTACTTATGCCTTTACAATATTTCTAGTGAATCGTGTCGCATGTAGCTGGCAGCATAAGTATCCCTAGTTATAATGCTAGCGTCTAGCAGTCTACTTCGATAATAATCTTTATATGAATTTATAATAATTATTCTAGGTCGATAAAAGACGTTTTAGTAAAGTTTTTAACATTTCGAACAACATGCGGGCCAATATATAAATAGTTTATTCATTTTAATATTTTAAATATTATTTTATGTTTTTAAAAAAATATTTATAGATATAAATCTAATTCATATAACACAAATGACTCAAATCAATTTTGCAAATTATGAACCGATTTTCATCATTTCTTTACAATTTTCTTTCAATAAAAAACGCTAGTTTTTACATTCCTAAGTTTATGCGCTGAAATAATGAGTTGAATATACTTATCTCTTAACCTATACATGAAATCAAACTTAAAAACATAAAATTTAAACATATTTAAATTATTATTATTATATTATAATACTCGTGGCCGCAAGTTCGATTCACAACTCTTACATAAAGCTTGATCAAGCTCTTTATTAAATTAATCAAATACCTTTATTTATATTACCTAATTATTACATATATTAACAATTATAAAATTATTACGGACTGATTTTTTAAACGAACCCCTGAATAAGCAATGATATTTCTAGTACAATGTGCATAGTCTTACTTATATTTAATATATAATTTCAACCGTATATTGGTGTTCACAGGTCATAACAGTTAAACACAGACTCAGAAAAGTAAATAAAACAGAAAGTGTTATATAGACCAGAGACGAAAGATCAGAACATAATCCAGAGACAAATTTATTATAAAAGAATAAATAATAATAGTGATGAAGCACATGTTTTGCGATCAACTTAATTCTAGCTCCCTAATTTATTATAAATATATACTAAATGGTCTCGATCCCTTTTTAAGAGGTAGACGTTTATGCACATTTATAATATCTCATACACCTAATTTACTCTAAACGAACCACGAATAGACTAGTCTTGATAGCGAAAGAAAACAAGAAAATATTAAATATTTTTGAAGTAGCGACCTATCATATATATATGTATGTTAGTGACAAATTCCGATCGTTATTCAGCGAGGCACGTTAGTTAGTCATTAACAACATTCTATTAGGTATTTGTAAAAAACAATATTTCACTTAAACACTAAATAACGTTTCAATATTAGTAACATCGTACTATTTATCTATACCGCCTGATATGTTATGTTATTGCCGTATGGTATTCCAACTAATTGCAGCTATCAGGAGACGACGCGACATGCCGAGCGAGGTGTTTGCGTAACACGTAGCAGCCGCAATACACATTGACATGCAGAACACAATAAGAAATGAAATTTGTCTTGTGACTTTATCGCAGCACTATTTTTATATATTTTATTTACATTGTTTCTATTAAAGTTTTGACATTTTTAATTGTTTTCAATTGGTATGACGTGCTGTGATAGCGCCACATGTTCGTTCGTTTTTCCTCCGGGTCTATATAACACTGCAGGTTTCTCGGGCCACGTGGGTGCTGTACACTCAGCCACCAGAGTCAAGTTCCCCCATCTTAATACTAAACATCCCCCCGTCTGAAAGATGAAGTACGACATCCAAAACGATTATTAACACACATGCAACACACAGCTATGTTCTTTTTTCGTCCACAGTCATGCAATGTCCGACCGTTGTATCGCTCGCAATTCAGGTATCCACATCAGACTATGTATTTACACAGGAATTAAAATGAAAACAATTATCAGCATAGTGTAACATCAAATGCGCGAGTTGTGTAGTTTGAACATTGAATTAGTTTTGGCAAATCATGTATGGGAGTTCTATAAACAGAGCCGAAATAATAAGAAGAAGCTATCGTGCATAATAACAAAATATACCTACTACAGGAACATGGAAAGAGCATTGTGCATAAGGTTGAAGCTTCTATACATTATAGGATAGTTATAGTTAGGGAAATAATATTAAATACATATCATTAAATACTAATACACCTTGGAATTAGTATAAAAGGATAACATAAAAGAAATAGGATAATTTGTGTTAATGCTTAAGTATTTAATGTAACAATGAGTAACATTATATATAGTGTAACAACATCTCGTATTTATTATTGTACGTTTTCACTCTTTATTTACTTTGACTTAATCACAATACGTTTACAACAAGAAATAATTCGTTACTTGAGTGTAATAACGGTCAGCAGCTTTTAATAGTATATTGGCTAGCTATTACAGTTATAGAGTTATAATGCGACGTGGCGTAAAACTAGTAGTAAATTATTATATAAAAAACTATGTAATATTATGTTAATTATTATACGTTAGTTCCACAGCCAAATGCGTCGCGTTCGCAAGAGTGCGTTAATTGTAATATACCTTATGAAAAATCTGAGTACGCTTTTTGTGTGTCGCAAGTGGTCTGTAAAATATATAACTACATCGTACTGTCCATCTTAAGTAAAATATAAAAGGAGCAATCCATTAAACAATCGCGTATTAACAGCAATTATTTAATACATTACCTCATTAACCGGTATATAGCGCCACATCGGTTGTTAACAAAAAGTTTTTACAATTTATGCTATTACTAATAAACAAAATATTTTATAGAAAATAATTCTTGATTGTTCCCAAATAAAAGATAAAATAATATATACTACTTCTTTGGAACATTTGTACTCTAACTAATATGTTTCCTGTTTTAAGGTAACTGCCTAAACTTTTGTGGCGCTCAGGACAAACCCTTAAAAAAGGTTCGCATCTTTGTTTTCACGCATCATTACTACACGAACATAAATTGTTTATATTTTGTTCACAAAATATTCCATACCTATCTATTTACCTACTTTTATGAAACGCCGCAAAATAATTGACATAATAACTTCGTAAGTCATTGCTTTCAATCATGAAATAATATCATTTTCATCAATCGATTGTTAGACAAAGATGGGCACCTTAATCAACCGTTTGTCCTGCCGGCGGTGGCGACGAGTTTCAAGACGTTTGTCTTAAAACAAGAGGAAGCTGACTCTGGTCCGGCGCGCGTCGCCCTTGCCGCGCCGGCCCATGCCGTACTGTCACATGGCCGACTCCGAGGAGCTCCCCCCGGGCTTCGCGTCTCCCCCGCCGCCGCCTGCAGCCTCCTCGTCCCTGGAACTACCTCTTCCTGCTCCCGCAGCCGACAGACCCGTGAAGTCCAATTTGTACTGTATAACAAAGTGTATATTAATAACGCTGGTTTATAACCTGTGATTGTTAATTGGGTTCTACGGCTCTTTAATAAAACGCTGGATTTTAGAGATTTTGATGACAAATTTTTGTAGGGCTGTGAGCTGTTTTAAGTAATATTTATTAGCCGTTTTTTGTTTTTCATAGGAGACGCATATAGTGGTCTTAGTTAAGAACGGCTAGTAATCGAGCCCACAAGTAATTTTGGAATCAGTTAATAAAGATTTTATTATAATATTTTTTATCTAACCTAACAAAAATGATTTTAGAAATATTTCACATATTTTATAAAATAATTTAATGCGATTTATATTTAAAAAATAACAATATTTGCCGTTATAAAAATTACTTCCTCTGTCCTTAATAAAAAAACTTCTCTATTTTTCAATGAGTATGCACTATTTTAATTATTATAACACTTGTTTCAATCACTATACGCTTTTGCAACGATACTTTTTAAAATCTCTTCTAAGTGTTATACTAATTAAAATAAATATTATGACACATGTATTTAAAAAATAATAATAAAAAATCCGCCATAGTCGTAACCTTGCCTGCAGTACTAGTCGCTCTTAATCGTGTGACCACAAGTATATCGGTCAACATGCGGCCAAGTTCTAAGCTTATTAGCTGTATTGATTTCTTAAATGCGTTTTATTAAGGAGTCCGCAGTCGAATTCCGAGGCCTACGACACCGCTACGGCACCCATTGATATGATAATAAACACCATGCACGCTTCATTTGTTATGAACAACTAATATATGGAAGTTTCGCAAACATCTGACAACAATACAATTTTCAATGGCAGCACCAATAAAGGGGCTGATTACTAGCGGTTAATTCCACAATTAGCGGATGGCTTAAAGTTATAAAATGTCTTTAAGGCATTTTATACACTTTAAATGTAATGATTAGTCACACAAAGTCTAAACTAAATAAATTTTATCAATTGCAACATCACATAAACAACATCCATTTATTAACTATCTGATACACCATCAAACATTCTACACTAAACTCCATTAAATACCACGACGATAAGATTTCTCATGTTGTTATTACAGTTTTTCAAAACTTTGTCAAACGCCAAAGCCAACAATTCAAATCCACACAAATACCTACTTTATCCATTTAATACACTATTTTCACTCTTAAATGTGGATGCTTTTCGTAAATTTGGCTTCCAATGCATTGGAACTCTCTCGGGCATACAGAGGGAATACTGAAATTACGAAAATAAAAAGTAACTTAAAAGGGACCAGAAATAATATGAAGGGAAAATCGTCTGATCCGTCTGTTCCGTCGCGGAGGCAAAGTTTCAGCTTTCTGGGACGTCTCTGTATTGGTTTCGGCTTGCAATTTTCATTATTAGTTTAGGGTAAAATTGATGACAACATTTATCTAGCTTTCTAGCATACTGCTGTCTGTAATTATAATCAGAAAAATACAAAGACATATTCTCTAAGGTTAACTCCGATATCTATACAAATTGACAAGAAGAATTACACAATGCATGCTGAAGTGACTACATACACAGGTACACACAGAGTTACATGAATATTTGTGTTTTTGATAGTGCAAGACTGAGACAGACCGAATCGCCCCCTGTATTTGTTGAGGTTTTGTTTATCGCTTTGTCCAACGGTATAAGACCCTGAGTGTTGAAAACCACCCAGAGCAAGGCGATAAGAAAACAGAAACATAAATTAATAAAATATACAATTAAACAAAATGGGACTTCATAAAATCGAATATACTATTTCTATATGCCAATCTAACAACTAAGAGCTAAAGAGATTTATTCTTGTTATTTGTATAATATGCTTTAGCACTGTTATCAGTAGCTTAAATATTTTTCTCGAATTATATAATCAGATGTCAAGAATAAATCTTTGGTCATTATTAATTACACGTTTGACCCCCGCAAGGCTAACAGTCATGAACGAAATATAATCTTTAAAGTACTTAACGGGTGCAACACTCTGGTGCCTTTTTATCACTCCCACACTCGTCTCCCACGGCAAAGGTACCTAAGGAACATTACGTTCCGATGCACTAAAATTTTTATATTTCCTAGAAATTCCTCTATACTTTTAAAATGTGCGAGGTGTTGTTCGTAAAGGTAATATTATTCACACAATAGTAATGAGTAGTGAGGGTCACCTTGTTTGCGCAGTCGAAGCAAGTAGTGACGACTTTGCTGATGACATTCATTAAATGTTTAGTTTCTTGAATGACGTTATCTACTTTGCTAAAGGTCGCCGCTCGGCCTACAGTTGGCTCCTTCACGGTGAACTGAAGCTGTTGTACGTACGTTGGAACTTTATCTAAATGTTCAAGTAACTCTTTCTTTATTGTTCCGGCAGGTACCTGAACACAAAATATGTTAAAATTTCTTACAAAGGAATTTTTTTGTCGTATTAGTATTTAATTTTACCTGATAGGAAAATTGCCGGACGATTTTATATAATCTATTCGCTTCTTCTGCGAAGTATTCGGCTTGTGTGAAGAGGTCTTGTGTAGTGTTGAGTCGACCTTCACCTTTTGTGAATTGGTACATAGCGAAGGCCATGGAAGACATATTTTTCGCCCTGAAATTAGAGCTTACATTAGCTGCTATCGTGCTAAGACGTAAAATGTATATTTTTGTCATACAGATAGGGAAACGTTTTTTAAACTAGACAGTTATATGAAATTATGTAAGAATAGAAAAATAATTTTGAAATGTTGCAAATAAAACAAGACAGTGTAAATAATAAATATATTTGGTTATTTTACCTCTTCACAATGTCGTTGTTTTCATCAGCTCCTTGCCATTTTTCAGTCTCTGCATCCATCTCCGAAGACATCATTTTCATTTCTAAACCCGATTTAGCTATTTTCGCCTGCTCGTCGGAATCCAGTTTCACTGCTTTTAATGGTTTACTAGTTGTTCCATGTTTCTAAATAAATAATAAAAAATACATCTCTAAATATCGACTTTAGAGTATATACGGTTTGAGATATCTTTATTACATCATATTATAATTGATGAAATTATGCGTTTTTGAATATTTCTTTTCATAGAATAAAAAGAGGACACCGTGTTTCGTCATGGTAACTTACTCCAGGTCTGGGTAGACTGCTATATTGTTGTTTGTCTGGCCTCTCATCTGTTAGATCAAGCAGTTCTTTAGCGAGACGTGCCGCATCAGCTAACAGCCACGCCCACATATCAACGAACACATCGAGGTTCTCTCTTGCCGCCGCACTATTTGGATGTGCAGCCAGAGTCCTTGCTGCCGTAACCACTTGCGGTCCATATATTCTAAGGTTTATTTCAGCGAATTTCGCACTTACTTGAAGTGTTTCTGACATCGCTATGTGTCTGAGCAATTTGCACACCTGTAAACAATCTAGGGTTTGGTAAAATGAGCTTCCATGGTATACACGTACATTAAAATCCACCTGCCTCAATTATATGATCCAATTGTTCGTGCAGCTGGCTAGCTATATTGTGCAGTCTCTCTGATTCTCTCTCACCGCAAGTACTTGCTGAAATTAAGTAAGCACTAGACGTTACGTGAAAATTAATACTGGAATAAAGATTAGCGAACACTTTTGTATCGTGTTAGAGCATGCCCTAAAAGTAAAAAAGTATATCTTCAGCCAATTTATCAAAACACCAATACATGTAAGTGTTCGCGAGACATATAAATACGACTGTACCTATTTTGCGTTGAAGATTACCTATGTGCGCTAGATCTGATGCGAGTTTTCTCGCTTCTTCAGCAAGAGGAGCCAAATCTCGGGCTTGGTCCCTTGCTGCAGCCACCAGGGCTCGTTCGAGTTCTGAAGCAGCACTAGTTGCTCCTGTACACGCACTTTCTAATGCAGCTCCACTACCACTACCGGCTTGTTCTTCCTGCAAACGATTGTAAATCTAATTGTCTTAATATTAAGGAATATCATGGATCTTAAGGCAAGTATTTCAGCAACAACATGAAGCTCTTCGCTTATACAAACTGAATTGGAAAACCCTCACTAATGATACAGCGACGGCGACTAGTCTTTCCAGTTCGTAGGCTATCCTCTCCGCTAGGGCTAGTATTCTCTGTCTATGCTCGTGCGACGTATACGCGGAGTCGGTGAAGTCATGCGTTCTTTCAACTAGGGCTCTAAGGGTTGCTGCCAACGCTCTTCTTCTCCCTCCGTCTGCACCACCCCGAGCTCTAGCAGCTCTCACTTGTGTTGAAAGACCACGAAGTGCTCCTAACGCTGTTCCTGCTTCCCATTGTGAAGCCTGCCATCATTACATTTTGCTATTTTTTACAATATAAAAGAGAAATACTAATGAAAAATGTAGTACAAGTAATATATGTTAGAGTTATTAAAATATTGTTCGATTTAATTATTAAAACGTAAAATGTAAAGCAAATTCTATGAAAATGTTATTTGAAACGCTTACCAGTCAACAGTTGTGAATATGATGAGGATGAGGTTTTATTTTTACAGGCAAAATAAATTACAGAGACGACATAATAACATTTATATTAAGCGGGGATTAAGTGCTAAACCTCTTGTTAGTAATTATGATATTTAGATATAAACACAACTATAGTAAAAAAAACAAATGTGTTCTATATGCATAGATAAAAGGTGTGTTGTGTTGAACGCAGAAGCTCTTTAAGACTGCTATAGCTTAATTACACTATACAAAATTTTACTTAGTATTAACAAAGTAAGCATAACTACATTGCCCCAGGCACTGGTTGCGTGTTCTAACAGATTTGTGATGATAAAACAAAAGGTTGTACTTTGAACTGAAATAAAATTATTTTAACAAAAGCTATTCTTATTACAGATGCTTGAGTAATTTATTTCATTAATATTATAATTTAATTCATTCTCATACCAGTATAATGACTGATGTATTAGCATTATTATTTATTTATTTTGAACAAAATATGAAACGTATGAGAAAGAATATAATATATTCGAAATAGTCTATGCACTCTATATAAATTTTATTTGAATGCATTTCATAAATAATAAAAAAACTGATAGAAATAATAAGAAGGCACTCGGCTATATTTGCGTTATTTTGTACCTGTTCTTGACTATCCGAGAAAGGTTGCAACTACAAGAAAAATAAAAACGTTTATGTTCTGAAGTAAATGAAACATGGCACAGATAATATTCAAAAGGACATTGCAGGTTTAAGGAAATATCTTGGGGAAATTATTACATTTTCTTCTCGTACTTACTTTGATTAATCCCGTTAATGAAAAAATATTATACAGTATTCCTTTTCTATAGTTATTATATGTTTTTTTTATATCAATTTCATTTAAATATCAGCAGCAGTGAATCAATTTCAATATGTAGCACAGAAATATCGATAGTAGTCCTTATCGGTCTTTTTGTGCTCTAGATAAAATTGGTCTATATTAAGAATAAAAGACACTCGCTATGCTCTAGATTTACAACATTTATATTCCTAACGTTCACAGCTTGCCTACATGATACAAATTATGTAAAGCCGAACGAACTACAACGAAAGCCTATCTATTATCGCTTGAAACTCAAATTGACACTCCAAAATTACTCTAAAGGACAAACTAAACAAAGAAAGGTTCAATACCTTTTGAATAGCACGATTAAGGCCAAATTTTACAATTAAAATTTTCTAATCATTCTTTTCGATTCAATTTAATATTGAAATTGACTGACTCAGTTTTATCAGTCGCATTTACTATTCTAACAATACTTCCCGGGTTTAAAAATAAATTTTGTGTACATTACTTACAATGTACACAAAATTTATTTTTACATTTATTTACACGATTTTATATTACGATAGACGTGTGAATCGTTGTCTCAAATAGAGAATAATGAACTCCATCTATTTAATATAGTTAGAAATAGAAACAGAGCCATTTATGTGTCTTTGATATTCAACGAACAATACACTGTTGTCTATATTTCAAATATCAAATTTTGCCCTCTTATTTATTTATACTTCTTACTTATTTATTTATACCTTGAAACATAGGGGAAAGATTATTTTTACTGAAACTGTGAGTTTGTAGATTAAATATCTTTTTAATGTAGAATGAAATAATACATGATGATATTTACACAATTTTAAATTTATTGTTCTGTTTTTAATAATAAAAAAGTAGTTTGTAACATATTGAAAGCAAACATTTTTTTGAATGAAATTTTGTGGTACTCTTTATCAAAGTAATAGTATTCAAAAAACTTACATGAAACTGTTTTGCTATAACATTGACATATGAAAAAAAACACGAATGTGTACGAAAAAAATATTTTTAAATGTTCTCCTAACGTTCCCTATATTTCAGGCAAAACATTTTCAGCTGGCAATAGTTTTTACATTGTAGTTTCATGTAACAGACACGATTCTCATGATCATATAACTCAGAGGAAGGCAGATCATATGCATAATTTATCTTCTTTCATTGGCAGTAATTTATTTTTTAATTCTTATTGATGAAAATTATA
Organism: Danaus gilippus; assembly: GCA_018231785.1. Taxonomy (NCBI): domain Eukaryota; kingdom Metazoa; phylum Arthropoda; class Insecta; order Lepidoptera; family Nymphalidae; genus Danaus; species Danaus gilippus. Next base: position 18,116 of record DVQO01000143.1, read on the forward strand.
CTCCTGTCATAGCAATTTTAAAATATTAAGTCCTTGTATAATCAAGAATTATCTTTTGTAAGAAAATAAAGTGTAATGGCGCAATTATTCATGAATGCAAAATCACGTTGAAATAAGATAATTTATAAGGAAAACTATGCACTGCTTTGTTTTGCTTAGGAGTAATGATTAAAGTTCAGCTATTGATAAATGTGAAATATTAAACCGTTTGATCACGACTTGTTGTTAGTAGAAAATAAAGACGAACTTTCTATTTAAGCAGAATAAACTAAAAAGTTAATAAGTGAGGGAGTTTGTTTAAAACTTTTAACTCATGAACGATTGCGGTTCTTCGAAGAATTTCATTAGAATTCAGTTTTGTTTTTTCATAGGTGCATAGTTTACCTACATTAAATAATAATCACAGAACATGCATTACTTCAATATTTATAATTAAAATAAATAGTATATTTCACAACAAATTAAGAAAGCATTCCTTATAATTGTTACAAGTGTATATTGAATTACTAATGGCACTGTCCTTTATTAGCCAACCCCATTGCACAATACAAAAAATATATATATAAGTATGTAGTACATGTTTATGTATGCAAATTGTATTTACATGTAAATGACGGAATGTCCCCTTATGGAGCTGCGTATAAAAGAATAAAAATAACCAGCCTTCGTTAAAACACGCATTATATGTATGTTGTTCAAATATATATGTACAATTTATGCAATAAGAGATTTTTTCTCTAAAAGCTTATATAAAATGAAGACAAAAACATTAACTGGTAAGACAAATTGTCTTGATATAAAAATACAATTTATATTTCTAGAAAATTGTCTATATTGAGATGTATATTATTTATTTAGGTGATTTTGTTTATGATTTCCTGATGTTGTTTACAAAGTTTTGTAAAGCGAGCCAGTGAATGTCGTTTATTTAAATATTACAAAAGACATAATTTTTAAATAGATGTAAACGTCCAACATTACTATTTCTACAAAGAAATACAGCACACTTTGGATCGAAAAATAATTGTGTCCAATATTATAAAGAAAAACTTAATTTTTTTCATTTTGATTTATCCAAATCCATTTCTAATTGTTGAAATTAAATTAAATGTAGAAAAGGTTTTAATGTTTTTCCATGTCAGAAATTATAGTTATTATATTAAAAGCTAATTAGCTTGGACATAGCTATTAAAAGGTCAGAAGTGAAATAATAAAACATGTGTCAGTGTTATTCAGAGTGGCTTAACCTTTTGATGTGCTTTGTGAGGTCATATTGCTCATTAACAAAAGCGGTAATGAGACGTAGCCGCTCACTATAGTTCTCATAAGGTCATTGAAAAAGTAATTGTGAGTGCTTGGAGCTTTTAAGCAAGATCTAATCGGTAATAAAACAATTTGGAGGAAAACTGAGCCTATTAGTATCAAGAGCCGCACTTTGAAGTGAAGAGAGTTACGAATTTCGTAGTAGTGAAAAAGTTAATAAGTTACTGATGGAAGGACTTGGTCTAATTAAGGGGAATTAACTAGATTCATATGTTCTCTTAGTAGGAATAAAAAAGTGAGCGTTATTAAGGTTTTATGTCCAGCAGTGAGTGTGGTTTGGATTATGAATGGATAGCTGTAGTCGAATTCTGTTATGCCGTAAGTTAGAACAGACCTCGTGGGATTGCTCGTCGTGTCCCGGGAGACCGTCCCGTACCACGTAGTGTATGAGGTCCATCGCGCGTCGCATTTGACAGAAAACTGTATCGCGGTTTTCTCTTGCTGACGCACTGCCCGGATGTCTTAGACATGTCTGAAAATGAATATAATACAATACTGCTATTGTAAGCTCGTGACACTTGAGATACCATCGTCAAAAATCCCAGAACCATACTGCAACATCTCCATTAAATTATTGTGTTCGTAGCGCATCCAGAACAGTAAGTAAGAATAAAGAAATTGTTGTCTTTATATATTAGGTACTCGACTGTCAATCATTTTAACTTTATCCTGACGTAAACAAGATCGCTGCCAACTAATAAAAAAAAAAAAGTTGAAAATGTATTAAGGATATTATGAAACACGTTGATATGAAAATATTTAAGAATGATCTTAATTCAAGTTTTTTTTTTAATTTAATTATAATTGAGATTCAAAACTTTTAATCAAATAAAAATATGTTAATGTGAACTAATTTAACAGAGTCAAATCTATGCGTTTTACTTACATACTATGTATTAAGATTTAAAACATTTATAAAAATAAAAGAATAAAAGCAATCTAAAATACCGACAACCAATATATTTTTATTCACGTTTGTTCCTAGTTATTACTATTCCGAGTTCTATCGACTTTTGTTATTATTTAATCAATGTAATTGATTTATTTCCTTATAATTAAACATGGTTGATTTTATTGCCAAGTTGAGAATATCTATAAAGGTGTTTTAAGTATGGATAAACATTGTATACAATCAAATAAATATAAATTTTCTTATCATTTTAAACAAATCTCACTTCGTTTGAACACATTTTCATTAATGAAGACGGATCTTTTTTTATTACTGAAAGATTCTAGTTTTTTTATATAAAATTCTAAACTGGTGTTCTAAAGAACGGTTACAAGTATCGACTATTCCCGGAAGTGTTGTCAAATAGATGTCTAGAGTGGAGTGATTGCACAAACCACGGCTGGTGCTACTAAAAGCAATACTTTTTTAAATACAAATAAATTTATCTAAAACTATTCATGATATATCCAAGTTTGTTTTAAACAAGCAGATGTAGTAATAAGTTATAATGAATTTCATTACTATGACTAATAATAAGAATTTTACAAGTAAAATCAATATATTTAAATATTAAAGATTTTTTGTTATAAGAAGACTCATTAAAATGTTTTTCATATTGTATGTAATAAGTCACGCAACGAAGGTAAAAGAAAAAACTAAGCTCAATGAAAGTAATCTAAAATAATCTTTTTACTGTGAGTTCATTATTTTCGAACAAATTCATTCTTAACTGTATTACTAATAACTTCTATAAAAAGGGAAGTTTTCCAGGATACAACCACAGTAAACTAAGTAGGTTATTTATGTCGTTTTCCGCTTGCTATATTTAAAGCCATGTTGTTGCAGTGAAATCCGATTTTGACTATAAAACGAAAAGAGAAATAGCACCCCATAAAGTATGTTGTCACAAACAAAACGGCTTGGTCCCAAACTGGCGCAGAACCTACATAATAGATGGGGCAAGGCCACCTTAGTAGCGCCTTATTCACACCAATGAAGACACGCCGACCGGACAATTCAATACAAATTTATGTTCATCCGCTTCCCTTGATAACATTTTACGTTAATTAATTTTTTTCTTCTGTGTTTGATAGTAGTTTTACAGTACTCTCTGTATGAATGATGTAGAATTATAACTAAAGGAAATTAAACCTTCATAAAATTGTTTTGTTTTTATTTATACAAAATGACGGTTATTAAATTTACATGTTAACACAAACAGTTTTATTATTCGAAAGTTACAAATAGATCACAATACCTTGGATGATGTGAGAAGCATCAGTGTTGAACGTTCCAGAACGTTTCTGGCAGCGGCTACTTGTGCTCTTCTTCTCTCATCCCTGAGGTCTGCTCGTCTCTCTGCTGTCAGTCTCGCTAACTCCACCATCCCTCCTCCAAACTCAGTGAATGCACGAACGAATTCAGCAAAGTTCGACACAGACTCTAAACGATCCAACGATCGCGCAACCTGCCAGCATGCATTCTCAGTTAACTATTGGACGAACTTCTTAAAGTGATTTATGAAAGTTTGAAACCAGTCAGAATAGTTTTGTGTGTTCCAAGAATATTAAACATAGTGGATAATGTTAAGTGTTCACGTTTAGGTTACTAGTGAGAAATATTTTAAGTAAACTTTTAAATGAAATTCTATTCGTGGATTTTTATCGCGTTTATTGTTCTACAGGATTTTTGTAAAATAATCAAGACGTTGGAGTGAAAATCAAAAAGTAATCCATTATATGAAAGTTATATTATCAATTTACTTGTTCATTTGTTGTATAAATCTGTAGTGGATATGAAAGGCGACCATAAAATAACATACCTTATCCTTAGCCAGCAGCAGTTGCCTAACAACAACCATGTCGGCCAAAAGTAGTACTCGTGTAACAGAGGCCAGCAAGGCTCGAGCTGCCGATATCATGCCAGAACCATCTGCTCCTGTACACACCCGCTCTATTGCCCGACCTTAGAACAACAAGTATTACGTATGAAGTTACTTCTACAAACCAATTTTTCATTTCACTAAACTGACGTTTAACGGGATGTTCTTTTGAACGGAAAATATTTAAAAGACGCTTTATAAGGTACGTCATAATGATAAAATTGTTTTTTAAGGTATGTTTTACGATATGTTTTATTTATGTCACATGATATTTTCTTTTGGTCTAGATAATTATCAAAGTTCTAATAAAATAAAAAAGATAAATTTGAATGCCAATACATCAAAGTACAACAGTGTTCAAAGTGATCATTAAAAACATACTCTTTTACGATAAACTTTTCTTAACAAAGTAATACTTTTAGCAGCACGAATTATCTATTTAGTCGGGAAATTGGTGTAATAAATTGTTTCTGAAGCCTAATTAATACACATTCGCCCCGAGGATTGGCTCGCCAATTTAATTAATGAAATAATACCTCTGTAATTTATTGCAGCGTCTTGGCAACTAAGACGGTTGAATACATTTTCGTTATTAAATTCCTCCTGGAAATATCACGCGTGTTTCTAAATTTAGAGACCCTTCGTGACGTTTGTACAATTGTATTATTAAATTTATAGCTTCGTCAAATTAATTTGTACACGTAAAAGGTACGTTCAAAACAAGATCATTAGTTGTGAAAAATAGCTTATACTTGTACAAAGTTGATCGGATGCCCGAATGATATAATGATATCAAAGGAAGTTTTCTTCAAAGTTTCCCCTCAAACTTTTCTCGGCACTCAGCCAGTTTCCCAGGGATGCGGTAATTAACTTTTTAGAACAAAAGATTTTATATATTACTGAATTTAATTGTTTCAGTTTTATTGATACGTCTGTTTTGAATTGTTTAAATAAAGTATGTATATGTTCATTTGTTATTTTAATGCGGCAATAACTATAACATTAATTATTACTAATTGGTTTGAATATGATTGTAATGCTTTATAGTAAAATTTTATTATTATAATGATATGAAGATTTTTATATTATTATTGATGATAATAGAACCAACTTTAATTTTTTTATGACTTCTACTCATTTAAATTTTATTACACCATCGTGGCTTAGTTGGTCCGGTCCTTCTTTCAGTAAAAGCTTGAAGCAATTACACTTAATATTTTCTTAATCTGCTCTATTGTCTGGAGTCCAGTTTTGTTACACTAGAGAATGTTTGTGTGTTTAATTACGGTATGGAGATCAAACGTTATGAAAGCGTATTGTAAATCTATTTGGAGGAAAAATAAACCCATTTCAATAAATTTAGCCTTAAAATCTATAATAAATGGTAATACAAGCAATCCAATTTTTAGTGCAATATCTAGTGGGAATCGTAGCTTGTACCAATATCCAGTAAAACCGATTCCAGTTGATTGAACAGGAAATCACGTTTAAACGAGATTAATAAAGGGGATAAAATGGATTTTGAGATTTATGTTATACTAAAATGGGAATGATATTTTAAACTCTATCATTATTCTTAACTAACAAATGGAAACGTATTTATAATAATTATACAGTTTTTGTAATTCAATATACAAAATATATAGGTATATGTAAAAATTATTAATAATAATGTGTAGTTGCTATTTTGTATTTCTACTCATAAAGTACTTCTAGTAAGCGTTATGACGCTTACCTGATCGTCACATACATTACTATGAGCATAATATTCGTTATTGTACTTATTCTCTTTTCAAATCTACTGAACTTTTAAACTTGTGATTATTTTCTTAGTTCGCTCCGCTGTCACTGTTACAGCATTGTAAAACACTCGTAACATTGTAATTGCCCTGGTCTGTATTATATTACATTTAGTCTCTTTGATGTTTTATTACTTGAGTTATAAAACTACATAAAGATGATTTACCAATGCTTAAATTGGTAAATCTTTTACGGTTTATTAATTTAAGCATTTATTTAGTTTAATAGTTTATCACTCATTACCGTAACATAAATCTATTTCTCATATTTAATGACTACAAAATTTTTATTATTTAACATTAAACATTGTTTGTACATATATATTTGTCTTATAAAAATATGTAGAAAACAAATAAATTTAAAACAATTTGCTTTTATTGAAGCAATAGTTACGTTGTAGGTACACGCTTATTCACAAGCACGCCTTTTTCCTTTTTACTTGTTTACTGTTTCACTAGTTTTACGTTTTGTTTTTACATCAATAAATTTATCATGCAAAAGTTTGCTCGCAAACAACATTGGTTCTCTAATAAAAGTACATAGGTGTTTTTTTTACTTTTTCACAAAAATGCAAATCGAGTGATTATTGAAGTACCGATAGGAAAATGCAGAATTTCACACTGTTGATTTAAATTTTTTAACTTTTGATGAAATTTTCGAATCAAACTAAGCCGATAGTCACGAATGAATTTTATTTTACAATCGTTCACAAATTGAACTGGCCCAGTGAGCATCAGTTACAAAGTTTTATTAAGTAATGACTGAACTGTAAGTCAGGGTGTTCATCGGATTCATTTGTTCAGTTATTGCACATCACAGGATAGCGATTTTCTTGACCTTCTTTAATTAATCTGTTTACTCATACCCCACAATCCATATGAACGCTGCTCTGACGTTTTTCTCATTTCATTAGCTTCACTTCTAGTTTTCTAAATGTTTCCGTCTAACATTTTCTATCTTAGCAAGCTGTCGTCTTCTTATTCCTGGAGCTTTGTCGTTAAATCTACTAAAAATCTTTAAATTAAGAAAATAATAAAGTGAAAACGACTTCAAAGAGACAGTTGACAGATAAAAATTGTTTTACTTACCACAAAGTAGAAGGTATTTTGATTTAATTAATCAGTAATTATAAAATAATTATTTTATAATTTTAATTTACGTGTCAAGTCATCAGTGAAATAACTTTATGCGAATATTGAATTATTAGTAAATAAAATTCTATAACATAAGATAAAGTAGTTACAGAAAAATTCTAAAATAAGAAAAAGTACAAATTAAGAATCAACGCTGAATACAAGTTATACAAACCATAACAAATGTACTTCAGATATGAATATTGAAATAAACCAAAAGAAAAACAAAAAATATATATATTCAAAACTGTCATTAATGACATTTAAATATTTTTAATCAATTAATACACTCTAACCTAATATACTCTTACCTACGTAGATAAACATCTAAATTTAAAAATCTAAAATTAAATCATTTGAAATTACGACTTATACTCAAAAGAAGTCACGAAGTCTGTAAATAAAACAAGAATAATAATAAAGAATAGAAACATCAGAAGATCAATGAAGACAATTTAAGACCACAGAACAGACATTCGTTGATAAAATTAATATCTAATATAAACTTCATTTGAAACGATGATTGGAATACCACGAATAATTATTTCATAATATTTTGTTTAAGATCCTGTTGAAAACGATTTTTGTTTCGAATTTATTTTTACATACTTTTTAACTGTTAATGTATTGACTTGTATGAATTGTAAACAAAAAAAAATTGGGAAGTAAATGCACGAAGCGAAGACGCAAATGGCTGCACTAAAATGAGCACACAAGTTTAATAGGTCGCTACTTTGGGTGTAGAAAATGTTATCAAATATTAATAGCATTGGAAACCAATGATTTTAATAATATATAGTAGCACATATGAAAGAATTGTATTTAGTGGTGTCTGTGCCGCAGTGTACGTCATTGCTGCAATGCGCTACTTGATGTTTACATTCAAAAATCTTATAAAATATGCTTTACTTAACAAATTTTGGTATTGTTAAAAAACACTTACTGTTCTAGTTAAATGATAATTCTATTAAACTATAAGCAGTATCAGTTATATATAAAAAATATAGTCAGATGTAAACGAAAGACATCATTACACATGAAAAATATGAATATTCAATAGTTAGTTTATGTACGTATATAAATTAATTAGTTTACATTCCCGTTATTAGTGTTTATTGCGACATTTAATATCTAAATATATATTTTTTTACATAATCCAAGAAAGCTATATTTTATAATTACATATTTCATTATGTTATTATGCGTTATGACGCTTTTATTATGAGGCTAAAAACTATAAAATTTACAAAAAAATTAAGATAAAATTCAAAAGTAAAATCTTAAACAAAATTTTAAGAAGTTTGTTATTTATGTAAAACGTTATTTATTTTCTTGTTTCTGGTAAAGATCAAAATAAAATATATAATATTTTTTCAATCATATCAAAACACCTTACAAATGTAACCTTAGTATATGTATATCTATCTATATATTTAATAATGAATTGCTTTTCGTTAGTCTCACTAAAAATCGAGAACGGCTGAACGGATTTATCTTATCTCAGTCTTGAAATGTTCGTTGAGGTTCAGGAAAGGTTTAAAAGCTTAAAAAATTGATTCATTTCCGGTAAAACCCCAAAAAAAGCCCTTTTCTATTTTCCACACAAACGTTTTTTGACATTAGTTTTGACAACTAACTAATATGTCAATCATTCTGTGGGATTGAAACAGGAAAAATTTAATGAATACCATTACCTGGTTATTTAAGACGTAATAAAGTTCGCTCGGTCATTAGTAATATATATATTATTTCGACGAAATATATATTATTTAGACGAAATTAACGCAGACGAAGTCGCGGGCAAAAACTAGTCATATATAAAAGTATCGATCAAATTTTTAATATCGTTTTAGAAAGGATTAAAAAATTAATTAATATAAAAAAAATTATCAACCGTACATATCAGTCTTTTTACAATTGTGATTAGTTCACATTACGCAAGAAAAAAATATTTATAAGTATTAATTATAAAGGGGATTTAAATGTTTGTAGCTTCTGAAGCTGAAGAAATAGTTGCAATTAAATTTGTTTTTTACATTTTTATTTAAACCTCTATTTCGACAGTTATTTACTTTTTATTTACACTAGAAGACGAGATGAAAAACTCATCTTTTACCTCCCTGTGAGTTGAATCCAACAATATAAATTTATTTCTTTAAGCACTGAAGAAAATTTAAAAGTTCATTATTTAGATGAAAAATGTTTCAGAAAAAGAATTAAAGGACGTTTAACAAAATATATATCGCTACACTTGGTTATACATCCTGTTGGTTAAGTTATCTTTTGTTTTAAAAACATTGCCATGATAGGGTAGTACAAAATACCATCAACTGATTACAGACGATAAGCTATGAAAACAGCATCGGATTAATTCATATTATATTCTATGTATGTTTTTATTATACCTTATATTGTCCCCTTTTATAGTTAGCTTGATATTTAACACACATTGAAGAGTTAGATACCATTAACTTTATACTTATTATAAGGATAGTAAAGGAAAAGGTATCGTTTAAAATATATATTTTCAATTTAAAATATATGTAAATTTGTACCAAGCTAGGTTTACAACTTTACATTCAGTAGGCGGTCAACTACTGAAAGCAGCTTTGAGTTTTTTGGTTTTTCGGCCGCCGAGATAGGATCTCATTCGCGATCACGTATTTATTCTAAGGAATGCGACCATTTTTCTTCTTTTCATAATAA
>DVQO01000144.1:0-27765 GCA_018231785.1 Danaus gilippus
TCTATTTTGAAGCACTTGCATTTTGTTAATGGCTGAGGGCCGGACATGAGCGAAAACTCATATATCTAATTCAATTGTTTTTTTCCCATATCCTTTGACTTTACAAATGTGTATTAGTATTTGAAATAAATGAGCTTATAATTTTTATAATCAATAAATTTTTTTAAACAACAATTTTATGCAAAAAAAAAACATTTTATTTTCACTTTATTCTAAGTCCCGAATGACTATTTATCAAACAGACCATAATTACTTACAGGATCGGTAAACATTGTTCTCAAATGAGAGGCAAAAGCCAGGAATGCCAGGGTTTGGAAGATGATGATGTTCACATAGCTGTACAACGGATAAGTTGATACACCGGGCAGAAGCATCACCATCATAACAACAAACTCCGCATACAAGATCAGAAGCCATGTTAGGATTGCACAGATTATACCACATATATCCTGGAATAAAAATATTAATTAGCATCTATGTTATCTGTTTATAATAAAATAAGTATTTATTTGACAATGTTATATTTGAATCCATACAAGAGGATTCTATTTTTATACAAATTTATATAATGTAGTCGCTACTAGCAATTTCACAAATACAATTGTTATTAAGAAAGAGCAAAACAATAACATATTAAACTCATTTTATGTTATACTTAAGGATAATCTGCACAATATACAGCTATGTTAGCATTACTAAAAATTACTCCACACTTTTTATAGAGAAAATAAAGAATCCACATACTATTCTATAAAACAAAATTGTATTGCGTAATAACTATTATTTATTATCAATTTAGTACTTTAAAGTTTGTTAAAATTCAATATACCCGTATACACCAAGCTTTGCCGCCGCAACATCGATTATGCATGTCCCTAGCCGGTCGAGTGAGAACCAAACATTCTGGGTCTATTTGAAACTGACTTTCCATTTCATCTTCATCTGAACTGTCATAGAATTCTCGTATCATTTATCTTGACTCTGAAATACAAGTGAATATTCAATAATTTGTAAGTAAAGTTCACTAAAACTGAATATAAAAATCTGATGTCCAAAATAAAAAAAGTTTATTTATAAGGAAATGAATTCTGTATTGATACAAAAAACTAATAATGCAACTTATGTGTTCAATACACACGGACACATAAATAAAATCAATAATAGAAAGATAATTATCTACATAAGTATACACACATATAGACCAAAAAATTATAGCCTTTGCTAAAATTCTGTCATTTAACCAATAAGTACAGCATTAAAACTAATCAGTTATATCAAAGGAACATTCGCATAAAAATGAAGCAATAATTTGTACACAATTACTACTGAAACTACAAATATATTTCAGTTAAATATGTTGAATATATTACTATCACACTATTCAATAGGAATTTATTTTACATCTCATTTAAATATTCTCCACAAAATAGACTATATTGAACATTAAAAATAAGCAAACATTTTATACTTATTAAAATTCCGTAAACTTAACAAAATATATAACTACTGCTTGTAATTGACGAAATATAGCGGTCCAATAAAATCGCAAGTGTCGATCATTTTATGACTACTTTGTTAACAGTTATACAGTTCCATATTCGCTAGGCTGCAAATTTTGCCAATAAGAACTAACTTGGGTGTCGCGAATTGCTGACACAATTATGTTATTTGTGATTGGGGGTTAGAAAATTATGAAATTAGGAAGAAACATCGCATTATGCCTGTACTTACAAATTTAAACTAATAAACATGAAACTGTATTATAAATAAATAAAGCATAAAAAATAGAATTAAATATAGGTTCAAAACACCGACATACCGATATGTTCCTTGAAAATTTAATCAATCTATATTGAGGGTCAAGGCTTGAACACAAAACCTTTAACAAATTTCATAGTTTAATCAATCTTTTTACGAAGTACTCGTTCCGGTATTATGACTATTTTCAATTGCTACTCAGTTTTGCATTTTGCAATTTTCATTCAAAATCAATAAACACGAAACGAAATCGCTCTCTCACTCGACAGTCAACAAGCAGGCAGCGGCCGTCAGCAGCTATCGAGTTGCGATATAAAAATATTACCTATATTTAAACTTTAGACGTACCAAATTTCTAACTGTGTATTATAAACTACAAAATAAATAAAAAGTCTATAAATTATATTACTAGTATTTATTTACTTACAAAGAAACAATAATATATAAATTTGAGTTTGATATATGTAAATTTATTTTATTAATAATACAAACAATATAAGAATTAACTGATAAAATTGTGCATTTATCGATTGCGTAATAAATCTTCCTGTCCCATAAATCATTCACTATAATTAACTTAAGGTGATAGAGATAGCTTTATTTAATAATGTTATCAAAATATATTTTTCGATTTATCTATTAATATATTATAAGTGCTTTACTATTATAGTATTATGCAATAATAACATCTGTGTCGTTTTTTTTTTAAGTAATAAAGCACTTTTAGTTTTTAAATGAGAATCTAAATTAAATTGCTTACTAGTCCTAATAAGTACTAACAGAATGAAGAGTTTCCAAACGTTTGCCACATGGATCAATGACATAACAATAATCGATGTGTAGAAGAGGTGGTGGGGGGCGACAAGATGTCAATTTGAACAATTTTCGTAGTTTCTCATCTCCATGTTCTATTCTTATTAAAATATTTTACTATAGTATGTGATTCATTCTGTTTTCTTTTTAATGGTGGATCGTAATAAAATAAGAATTAAATTAGGTTTAGTTTAAAGATTTTCTCGTTTTATTTTTTATTTTAATTTTTTTTTCTTCAGGATATATCAAAATGCCTCCGGTGAGTATTTCGTTTTGTAAAACGGTAGTAGGCCTAACGTTGATTCCTACTTTGAAAATCTGTAATTAAAATTGAAATCGTAATCATGGTGTGTGCAATAATGCACCGGCTGTTGTATCGATCGCCGTCAATTGCAAAACTCCACCCTAATGTAATGAGGACACTTGCGCATTGCATTGCGAAATTTGTCAGATTTATGAATGAGCCCCACATAAAATTCTATGAGGTCTTTCATGGACATTCATAATGAATTGTAAAAACAATATTAGAATCATTTCAATGAATGACTTGTAATAATACCTCACACTTTTCAGCCACAGAAAGGTAAAGCACCTACTAAGGGTGCCAAGCAGATACTCACTGAGAATGCAGCCACAGTCAGTTTTTATCGCAACATGGCTATATGTGCAGGACTCTTCTTCAACATTTATGTTGTTGTCCTTAATTATGAATCTACTACATTCCGCAAGATTGTAAGTTTATAAAGTTGAACAAATGCTTAAGTTTTTTTTTCTTCTTCCTCTACATTAGATATGACTTAGCCCTTAAAAATTTTTCAGCTAATGAATGTGTTGGTAACCATCATCTATATAATTTGCTATCAAAGCATGTTGTATATCAGTCGTCCACATCTGACCGACACAAAGCAGATCATAGATCCAGGCTTGGATCTGAACATGGAAGGAGGAATGGGAGAGTATGGACATATTACTTTACTAAACAAAACATTTCGAAACACTTAATTTTCTTAGTATTAAAATTAACATATTATGCTTAATGTTAAAAGTAACCATTTTGAATCTGATAAATCCTATATTGTTATAAGACTTCATTGAATCTGAATTTTTTTGCTTACAAATATTTGTGTATAAATAGCTGAAAAAAGTTTTTATAGATTTTCCGATCGGTAAAAATTTTTACATACACAGTTCAAAAGAGACTCTTATTGCAATATTCATCAATATTTTTCTTCTATCAATTTTGTCATTGTCATGTATGTGTTTTTTATTTATGTTTAACTCGTATTTAATTGCAGGCACATCAAAGATGTTGTCATCCTGACCTCCATCACTCATATTCTTGCTGCATTTTCCGAGTACTTCTGGCTACTGCTGCTCCTTCTTCCGATAAGAGTGTTTTGGCTGGTTTGGGTTAACTTCCTGGGGCCGTGGTTCTTCCAGGAGGCACCGCAAGAAACAGAACAGGATGAGAAGAAACGCAAGAAAATGGAACGCAAGATGAAGCGTTTCCAGTAAATTAGGTTAAAATGTATAATTGGTGTTTATTATAACAATTGGTTCATAAAATATGGTGATGATTAAGATAAGGTTAGTTTGGGATAAGTTGTTGTATTAAACACCATTGAAGATGCTGTTAAGCACATATTTATTGCATACAACATAAGAATTAGTGTGTAACACTATAAGGTGCTGACTAATTGTATTCCCAGTCAGTAAACCTGTAGTTTATTGATGGTTTGCAAATTAAATTATGAATAAAATATATGATTTAAAAGTTTCGTTTTTTCAAAGTTATTTGTTGATTGTGAAGTACAAACTTTTTAAAACCTTATTCTAATTTAATATTTTTTTTAATATTCAGAGTTTTTATATGTTTTGTTTAATTATTTTATTTATTCTATATGAATATATTTTTAGTGTGGTTGATATTTGAACTTTATAAGTTTTTTTAAGAACAGAATTGTGTAACAAAAACTGGGTTGTTAATATTAATTATTAAGGAATTCTTTTAGGGTATATTTTTTTACATAGGAACAATGACTAAAATCACCATCTTAAGGTATTTTGTGAGGGCAATGGATACCTTTTTTAGTCATTGTTACAAAAAAGTTATTATTTATTTTTAAGTGACAATTTTTATATAACGTATCAAGTTTTTATGTAAATATAATTTTATCGAATGCTTTGTTTTCAATTAATTTAATGAGCGCGCTTAGTTAATGATTTCAAAACAAAACTACGAAATACATTCATAAGGCTTAGGGTATCTTTTATTATTACAATGTCACTTAAGCATGATCACTATTATTAAATGTCATTTCTGACAGATCTGACAGCTTTGACATTTTTCAATAGTAACGGTTTCATAGTAATGTAACGGTAAGAGGTTGATATTAAATAAGTTTTTTTAATTAAGAATTTCTATATAATTTAATCAATGTCAAACGATGGTATCGTTAAATTATAATATCAGTGTTTAAAAAAAAGACGTTGCGTAAGTTAAGTCTATGATATTCGTATAATTATATTCAATGTAGACGTAGTGTTTGAAAACTTAATTAAACACGATAATGCCCTAATCTGTATTACATGAATTTAGTGGATATTTGTCTTTTATTTTATCCCTTCCTCTGAAAAACAAACTTATATCAATTTGTATAAAGTAACGAGTTAATGTCGAGGTATTCAACAAAATGTGTGTGATATATTTCACAAAAAAACGTACAGTTTTTAGTGAAACTGCGACGTAATTATATCATCGTAACGGTAGACATTCTTATGTAATTCATACTTTTGGCACTCGGCCTCTAAATTCCAACAAATTGAGAATAAAGCTAAATAATTAATTTTAAACCCTATCTTTTAAGTCGGTCTAAATTTCCAGTTGTTATAATAAATTTTGTTTTTATATTCTACTAATCCCAACTAATATTATAAATGCGAAGGTAACTCTCTCTGTCTGTCTGTTATGCTTTCACGCCTAAACCACTGAACTGATTTTAATGAAATTTGGTACATATATAGAGTTGACCTTGAGAAAGAACAGGATAGTTTTTATCCCAGACTTGAAAGGTTTTCTTGGAAACGCGATATAACCGAACTGCACGCGGGCGGAAAGCTAGTGTATAATATTTCTATCTTACGATATTTAGTTATCTTATTTAATATGAAATATGGCCTTCAAAATAAAGTGATTCAGACACAAAAACACCCTTTCACAAGCTCTCGTTAATTAACAATTTAGAGAGAAAGCACACTTATTTGCAAAAACCAGATTTTGTTTTAATGTGGATCAATAATATTACGCAAATCGTTGGGTATTGCCAAATATTATTTAAAAAATTTATTCCTAATATTCTTATTACAAAAATATCTTGTTTTAATAATTAAATGAATCATAGTTTCTTGATTAGTATAATTATTGACAAACTCACTGATTTGAGATTTCCAATTATTGACAGTAATATTGTTTTGTAGAGAAAAAGAAACATATTTTTTCGATACTTGATGTAATTTTTTTATGATTTCTGGTCTAGACTTACAACGAATAGTTGCGTTGAATATAAAATTAGGCAAACGGAGGTTTCTATTGCGATTCCCACAGCTATGACATAACTAGAGCGTTCTTGAAATAGTCGTGTAATAGTGATGCTATCTGAAAAATAAGGCTATTGTTAGTTATGTATAGGTTTCACTGAATTAGGATTAATATCCGTTTACTTATAATTAACAGTAAGATAAGACAGTGATAAATGAATTAACCTTTCCGTTTTACATGACAAGCTTTTGCCTTCGTCCTCTTTCGCGAAATCTTAATATTGTTACAAAATATGTTACACTGATAAGGTTTATTCTAATATGTTATTAATTCTTAAAAATACGAACGTTAGAGAATTATATTTTAGAATAGTTTGAAATTAGCATAATTTTTATGCTGCCCTACAAACTTCTCAAATATACAATGAAATTTTCATTTAAACCAGGTCAATCGTTCTGAGGATTACCACGGACAAACAGTATGTAAGACAAACAAGTAATTTAAAGAACATTGTTATGTCTTGGTATCACGTAAATAACAATAACAGCTTGGGAAATAATAGTATTTTGACATCCCAAACGGTCTTTTTATTTTTATTTATATGTTTAAAGTAAGTAACTGATGTAAAGTTTATGTAAAATTATCCTCTTATAATATTTTATTGCATAGAAAGAGGTGTTTAAAACATGACAATCCACCAAGGCAAATTAAGATAGGCAGCAGTATAAACGGAGTAAGAAAGAGGCCCGGGAGGTGATCACAGTAGAAAGATCAAAAGCTACAAAAAAAACTGTATGCATCCTTAGAAAAGAAAGACGGTCATAAGCTCATATACAAGTTAGCTAAATTGCGAAACCAGGCTACCAAAGATTTTGTAAAGGATAAAATACTTAAGGGACCAGACGGAGATTTAGTGTACAATAGCAAGGATATCCTGAAAACATGGCACCAGTATTATGATGGTTTATTGAACACTAATATTACGGAAGTCTGCTTACCACGAGTTGCTAAAAATTTGGGTCTCTTACCCCCTCTAACAACTCGGGAGGTTAATGCAGCGCTTAAGAAAATGCCCAACAAGAAGGCCATGGGTCCAGATGGCATTACTGTGGAAGTGTGGAAGTGTCTGGGTGATTTAGGAATAAACGTGTTGACAAACTTGTTTAACAACATACTGCTGGAACAAGGTGGCATTCCGGATGCTTGGAGAATGAGCGTGGTAATTCCTCTCTACAAAGGTAGAGGTAGTAGATGTGAATGCACTAACTACCGAAGCATTAAGTTAATATGTAACACGATGAAACTGTATGAGAGAGTCATAGACAACCGTCTACGTGCTGAATGTACGATTTGTGCCCGGTTTGTCAACAATTGACCCGATATTTGCCAAGACCATGATAACTGAAGAATACAGAGCAAAAGAGAAACCCCTGTACGTTGTATTTCTGGATATGAAATACAACGTAAAGGCTTTTGATCATGTTCCCAGAGACACTATATGGTGGAGTCTCAGATTTCGTAACATCCCTGAAGCATACGTCTCCACCATTGCCGACATGTACAGAAATGCTCGTTCATTCATAAGAACAACGGTGGGAGTGACAAAATCCATCTCAGTCACTGAAGGGGTTCATCAAGGTTCAGTTCTAAGTCCATTCTTGTTCAGTCTAGTGCTGGATACACTCACTGAAGGTGCTCAAAAATAAGTTTCATGGACATTCATATACGCAGACGATGTAGCGATATGTTCATCAAGTCGCCAAGATCTTGAAGTAGCATAAAGCGCATGGAAAGGGCAACTACAAGCAGGAGGATTGGTACTAAGTGTTGCTAAGACCCAGTACATGGAATGTAATGTCTCTACCCCTCTTACGGACCCAATAGTGATTGATTACCAGGTGGTCCAACAGTGTGACGAGTATAAATACCTGGGTAGTATGATAAATAAATTCGGTAGTCTGGAAAGCAACCTTCAACACCGTATATCCACTGCTTGGGTGAAGTGGCGCGAGCTTACTGGAGTCATTTGCGACACGAGGATGCCCATCAAGCTAAAAGGGCTAGTTTATAAGTCCATCATAAGACCAGTGCTCATATATGGAAGCGAGACGTGGGCTGTAGCAAAAAAACATGTTGATTCCATTCGTGTGACGGAGATGAAAATGTTAAGGTGGATGTGCGGAGTGACGAGGCTCGACAAGAGGCGCAACGTGTACGTGTGTGGTAGCCTCGGGATACGCGACATCGCCGACAAACTGCAGGAGAACCGACTACGATGGTATGGGCATGTTAAAAGAAGACCACCTCAATACATAGGCAATAGAACGCTTAACTGCACTTTACCTGGCAAGCGAAAAAGACCGCGATTGCGCGATTGCGGAAGACCGCGATTGCGATGGTTAAGTGTTGTCACGAATGACATGTATAACTGCGATCTGGATGAGAAGATGTCCATGATAGAGCGAAGTGGAAGAAGAACAGCAGGAAAGCGGACCCCTTCACAAGACGGGATTAACGCTAAGAAGAAAAAGAAGAAGATATTTTAGATACATAAAAAAACTCATATGTGTGTTTTTTTAAACATTATTTTTATATTTTAGAAGTTAAAATATGAAATGTTATATATCCTGGGACATTTCAAAATATTTTACTACGACAGGGAAATCTAGAACTCAAAAGGGTGTAGCATCCACGTGTCAAGAAAACTATAATTAATTAATTGATAGCGCTGGCAGAGGTATTGGAGGAAAATAGAATAAACTTAATGTATATGCATAATTTCTAAGAAAACTACAAACTAAAAGACACGAGGTGGCAAAGGTCATATGACAGAATAAAATTTTGTATGTGACGAAAGAAATAAAGTTTTTTTTATATCTTTAGAAGTGAAACATATGAAAGACAAGGTAGCCTGAATAGCCTGAATCCATTTTACTAGTGATGAATGAATGTTCTTAGTCAAAGGCAATATAAACTGTGTTTTCTTTGCAGATAATTAGGCGATTTTTTTTTATTTCCCTTAATTACTTTACAGAAGTTTAAATACCATCATAGAATATCAGTGGAATATGAAATACAGGAGTTAAAAGATGGATCTGGTTAATAGAAATACAAAAAAAGATTGATAATAGGGTAAGCTTTCGATTTAAATGATGAGAAGATAGGTTGCAAACCGTTTCTGGGTATAGAAGATGCTTTTGAACTCGCACCGTTGGAAATAAGAGACAATATAAGAATTTCGGAAAATTATATAAATATTTAAAAGATTTTTGCGAAACATACACAAAATAACCTCATTATGAATATCATATTAAGACAAATAATTTAATTTTACATACGAAAATCGTAAGGGAATTCAATTGGTTTTTATTTATTTTAGTCAACAGTTATTATTTATTAAAATATTTATACTCCCGTAAACCAACACTAGAATAAATGATAGCAATTTTTATATTTTTTTATTATCTTTCTGTAGCAGTTGTATCAAATTTAGATACAATTTATAATATTGCAGCTTAAACCGGCTTAAAGTTGGCTAATAATTTGGGGCATTAATACTTTTTTGGTGATTAAAATTTTCAAAAATACATACATGTATAATAATAGCAAAGATTATAAGGTTGCCTCATATGCGTGGTATATTGCATGGTTTGAGCAAGCGTGGCTAGAAGTTGTGTGCGCAGACGCAGTCCAACCATTGCCTTGTGGTGATTCGTTGAGTGAACCGCCTCGCTCTCCAGGATACATAACAACAATTTTTTTATTAGTGAGTCTTTTATATATTTAATATTAAACTATTCTATATTGATTGCTTTTCTGTATTTTTTAGAGTTTGTATTATTTTTGGGCAAAGTTTTTTTTTTATTATTTTTTAATATGTTTATTATGTATATAATATTTATTATTATATATTTCTTCCGTCTACATGTATGAATAACTTACTCACTTTTTTGTTGCGCTGCCAGTGTTTATAAATGGCCTATCTATTTATTGTAATATTAATCTTTATAATTTACAACTTTCAAAAAAATATAATTAAAAAAAATACGGTCATTTATAATATGACATGAATGGAAGGATATTATTTTCCATTTTCATATTGTTATGATTGTTATTATATTATATAGAAGATATTCAGTGATCATATCTTCCGTTCCATTTTGTCATATGTAAAATTATTATGACATAACCGGTATATTTCATGTGGTAAGAACATTAAATTACTGTGTACTATTGTTATAAAATTGGCTCAAAACTAGACAGCTATTCCGCAACGCTTGTTTACTTTTACGTATATGCTTTAATACAAGTTACATAACGCAACCAAAATCGCCAAAAAACGTTGGTCATGATCATCTCTCGACGACCTACTAAATATTGACCAACCATTGTGTTTCGTTACTGCTTTGGCATAAATAATTACGCATAATTTTAATTAGTCTTTCAGAAGAATGATATTCAAAGCTCGTGTATGAAAAAAACAAACAACAATTTTAAGGACTGTTTAATTGATTTTATAAAACCTGTCACCGTTCAGTAATTTTTTTTGTTGCCATTATGAATTTTCTAGAAGGATGTAGTGGAATAAAACGTTTGTTTTGTTTTATTTATTATGCAAACAACCAAAAGCTGCCAACTTTTAATTATAGTGTCTATCATAATTTTACATACGCTGAAATAATTCTTACTACTTCTAAAATTTATGTTGTATAGGAAACAGTTGAATAAAAATACTTAGCCACCAGCCACCCCATCAATTAAGCTTGTAATAAACTGGTAATAATATTATTGAGAATTAAAACTGTTCCGTTCGTATAAAAAATACAAAGCAATCGTAGTCATTACGTCGTGAAACGTGCACATATCATTGGGATTTCCTAGTTGTCAAACGACACGGTCAACCAGTTGTTTATAACTGATATACTTTGCATATGTGTATGCATAAAAACTTTGTGTTCCAGAAAATATTAATAGACCTATAAGATTCTGGGAAATCAATGACAATTATTTAAAAACATGGTACAAAGTCTAGCATAACAACGCCGTTGGAATGTATTTTTTGTTTTGTATCTAGATATTTTTTTTGCTTTAAGTGCTAATAAAATAAAAATATGCCTTATAAATTACTGGTCTATTTGAAAACAAAGGCTAAAAAAAACTTTCAGGAAATTTATTCGGCTCCATTAATTATTATAATAAAATTTCAAGGTAAATCTAAAACAAATAAATGTCGTCATTTACCTTTTTGGATTTATTTTAAAAAGACTTGTCCGCCTCAATGACATACAAAGGTCTATTCGTATTCATTAAATAAAATTTTATTCAGAAACATTTAACTGTAATCTCATAACAAAATGAATAATTAGATAAACCACCGGAAATTTTTGCATTTATAATGCTAATTAGTATGGATGAGTAAAATAGTAACAAAATTTATTTGAGTAATAAATAACATAAAAAATATATCATATTAATGCAAAAATAATAGGAAATAATGTGGATGCATTATTTCCTCACCAATTTTTTTAGTTCACAATAATTAACTTACAAAAATTTTTGGTAATAAGAATATAACCAGACGGAATTTTTTCTCTTTTCCTTAAATATTATTCAAAATTATGTTTAAAATGATTATTCACGTAATTAACAATTCTTGTCTGAACAGTTTAATTACATAAAAATTTAACTTAATTATTAAAAATCTTACAATATCCTATTTATTAAAGTTCCCGAACAGAAATGTTTTGTTATTATTTTGATATACATATAATGAGTCTGTCTCTGAAAATGTGACTGAGGTTTTATGATGAGTTTTCGTATTAAATATTCCTAACATTATAGCTTCACATACCTTGCATACCTTACGGTTATTATCAGAAAATAATTTACTATGGCGATTTATAATAAAACATTGTTTATAATTTGTATCAGAGATCACAAAGATAATGATACTATTTATAATGTGGGAAAATTACTCGTGGAACGTGGATAATTATTCTTATTGACAGATAATTATTTTACTAAAACGATTCCAATGGTTTTTGTTAAGAAGACAATTTAACAGCGAATATATTGGTTGAAACGATAGCCGTGACTTTTAAAGGTTTACTAAAAGTGGACTTTGAACGAAAAAAAAAAACAGATATTCCAAATACCATTAAAAATAAAAACATAAGCTATAAGTGACCTTTTTAAGAATTCTATTGACTGACATTCTGTAAATGAAATCTGGTTCTAAATCTAATTTAACCATTCTGTATAGTTGATTAAAACTTTAATAAAAAATGAACCTTCAAACTTGGCTTAGTCTTATTACTTAACCAGAAAACGTAAGCTTTAAGTCGTATAACATGTTGTTCCATAGAAGAGATCAGTTGATTTTAATGTATTTATTTCTTCCTTGCATTGCCTGCACTACTTGCGAGGAAGTTCTAGGTCTGTCTGAAAAAAGTAAATTAAATCTCAACGATTTACAAGCGATGAAGCCTAATGAAACAGTGAAATGTTTGACACACCTAACAAGACATAAACTATCACCAGCGGAAGCCAAATTTATTTGGACTAATATTGTTGACCTCTATAACGGCACCCAAAACATCCCAGATGATATTCTCAAAGAACTTCATTGGGTGAGCACTGTTGTGACTCCTGAAGAATTTTCTAATTTAACATTGAGCAATATAGAAGTTATAAGTACTCTAGGCATCGATTACGGACTGTCGCAGGCGCAACTAGACGCCATAGCGGACCGTGTCAGAGAAGACTTTGGAGGAAAACAACCAGAGGACTACAGTAGTTATGATTTGATAGGACTCCGACAAATACTATGTGCTTTCAATGCAAGTGAAATAGACAGAATCCATCCAAAAGCATACAAAGAAGCCGCATATGTGATTGGAAACCTTAAGAATTGTGACTATGAAGTTTTAAAGGCTTTTGCTGCATTGGCTATGCAGAAATCTGCTTTCGGTCCACCCAGGTTTTGGACCAATGGGACTTTACAAATTTTAGGCGCTGTAGCAAATTTTTTCCCAAAGGAGTTCGTCAATTCTATAAAATCAAGCAACAACGGCACGAAATCATAAAATTTCAATCGTAACGTAAATTGAAATGACATAGATGAAATTCTCAACAAATAGGCCAAGAGTTAAAGTCACAGTATACGAAGATAGAGACCTACTTATATTATAGAGACCTTCATACGTTGAAGTATATTAAATAACTGACCGACACGTTTCAATGCCTTTAGGATAACATGCGGTTAAGAGATCGCTTGTACTTATACTTGTAATTCTGAGTCATTCTTTGAAATAAAACTAAATATAAATGTCGCTTACTGCAATAATTTCTAGCAGTAAAAAATAATAAATTGAAATAATTTAAGTCATCAAATATATAATCTATTATTTAGCAATATCCAATCAGAAGACAGTTTAATTCCTTTATATTTTTATTTCAAGTGTCAATTAGTTATATTAATAAATTACAAAGATTGTGCTAAATATTTAAACTATCCAAGGTGAATAGCTATGAAATCCAACAACTGTTATTTTAGATTTCAATAATTGCATCACAACGTGGGCTATAGATCTTTAGATCATATGTCATGATTGTCGTTAAAATATTAATCGTTGTCTATTATCACTTACATTATTTTTTATGTAGCACTAATCAAATACAATTAATTTATCAGGTTTTAATACGAAACACAATTTTAATGCTTTCCTGAAACAGATTTTGAGTTTGGTTATGTATATCATTTTTTATAAATAAATTGAATAATTAAAAGAGTAAATACAAATAAATTGGAATAATAATACCTTACAGATCTTTTACACTCTACATATAAGGTTTTGTCTTTGAAAACTGTTAAAAAGTTATCAAAAATATAGCACTCCAATTCATTGTTGTTTAATTTAAAAAAGAATCAGTAGATTACGTATTAAAATTTGAAATAGACTAATATTACGCTTTAAAATGGTTTATGTTAATTTGTTTGCGATTTATTTAATTATATAATGTAGGAATTACAAGTTAGTCAAGTTATGTGAGAAAAATTTTACAAGATATTAAGATGAAGTAATTGTATGCCGTGTTTTTTGTTACTCACAAATTAAAAAAAAAACAGTAATTGGGGTTAAGTTTTTTTGGTTTTACAATTTTATAAAAATATATATTAATCTTCTTTTTTTGTATTATATAATAGCTATTCTGATTATTGGGTATTGAGTGTCTGATTTGGAGGTGGATAACCATAAAAAAGTATATGTATCACTATAGTATTGAACGTCTATATACATATCTACAACATTCAACATCTCGACGAGATTATAATGGTATTAGTTAAACTATTTTTAATGTTTAGAAAAAAATATAAAATTAAATAACATCTGTTTGTTACATACGTGTAAAAAATAGACGTACATACGGATTCATAAAGAACCTTGCTTCTAAATTATAAGATATATTTCATATATCGGCCTTCGAGAAACCTGTTCAAATTATAACGATTTACTAACCCAATGCGTGACACAATTAATTGCTACATACAATGTTATTTCATGGTTTCAATGACGTTATATAAATGACCCTAAACGGAGGGTCAATTAATTATACTATTTGTATTTGAAAAAAACAAAGATTAAATAAAATGTAAACAGTATAACTTCCTCTTAAGTTATGTGATCTTTCATAGAAGAATTAATCATATTATTTAATACTCTAGATAAATCGAATAACACAAATATTGAGTTGTTCTAATACTACAATAGTACCTATTACTGTATCAGAATATACACATGCAATTGGTAATAATAATTTTCAAGGGATATTAACGAAATGCTAAGGAAATAGTGCAATTTGAATACTTGTTTATACATATTACATTGGTAATATACGTCACAGTAATTCTAGTTTCTTTTTAATTATCGTGTTTATAACAGGTGAATCAAACGGTGATTAATAAACAGTGTTTAACGTTTACGATTACCTCGAGCGGTGAGGCCTTAACGCTTGACTTCAATATTTACAACTTCCTAGCAATTGATAATATAATATTAAAAATATTATACTAATAATACGTTATATAAGGATTTATTTAGTCATTGTGTTATTGATGTTTATTATTTAATGTCTCTCTCTGTTATATGTATATATAAATTTTCATGATCAACATTTTATTGTAGTGTATAAATTCAATATTTCTTTGTTGTAGTTTTATAAAAATGACGACGGCGAGCGTACTGTTAACCGTTGGGACAACTTGGGGTTCTAACACCGATATATGTAACAAAGATGAAAAACTCAGCCGTACAATGAGAAACGCGGCAGTGGTTGCTGCGAGAGAGTTACGTGAGACTCCATCAGGAAGAGAACAGGCCTTGAGGATAATGAGGGAATGGATGCAACAGAACTGTGACATTAAAAATGTTAGACAAGGTGGGTTCCTTTTTATTATCACTTTTATTGGATCTTCAGGACTCTTACATACTTATTATCGGATTAGTGTATTCTATACTTCCAGCTTAATTTTAACCTGATGTATTTCTTTTTTAACTTTGTCCACGCGATGTGTCACTTTCCTCTGATATAAAGGAAGGATGGATGGGTATAAAAGGCTCCCTGGTATAGGTTCGGAAATACCCACTAGACCAAAACGGTCACTCCCATCGCCTTTGACAGTTACAGTTTCAGTTTTAACTACTATCAGGTGGATCATACTGAAGCTTTGTCAATTAGTAGATTTAAAAGACTGTACTGAAAAATTGTGCCACTTTTACTCAATTTTAGTGATTGACAACTTATTCATGATATGTTTAGCATATTTTAGTAAACATATTTATGTTTTATCTGAGAACACGCGTCATAGATCATAATTATCTTTGATTGGGATTTTTTTTTATCCACCGATATTGGTTTCGGATAATGACACGTTTTTAGTTTTTATAAACAACGTCATCATTGATCCAAACTGGTGTTGGGTAAAACCAGCTTTTTGGAAGTTTGTTAAGAAAACATCGGAGTTAAAATATTTAGAGTGAATTTTAATTCATCGTAAATAGTTTTTTAACACGATATTATTTTGTCTTCTTAGATATGTAACTGTGAGCTGTTTGTAATATTTAATAAAATTGTTTTTTTCTTTTTAAAGTTCTTATTAGTATACGATGTTTATGTTAAATTAAACTAAACATAAATTACGTCATTGAAAGATCCTAATTTAAATTGTGCTTAAAATAAGATAGATATTCATAAAAAAATTGTGTTAAAAATTTTCCATACTTCGTTATGAATACGACAAAAGGACAAAAAATCCGATTATCGTATGTGACATGGAATTAATAAGGCAATTTATATTACATATTTTTTGGTATTAAGATTAATCACTGGCAATGGTGTAAATAAAGAATGAAGAGAATTATACTCATCTGTGTAAGCATGTATATTATGATATGTATGTATATAGTATATACTGACATTAACATTCTTTTACAGATGATTCATTTTTGTTGCGTTTTCTTCGTCACAAGAAATTCAGCGTGCCGATGGCTCAGCAGACCTTACTGAAATATTTGAGCCTAAGAAAATACTATCCAAACATCTTTAAGAACTTGGATTGTGAAAATCCCAAAATAAAAGATATAATTAACAGCGGGTAAGTATACATACATTTGTAACAAATATTCCTTGTACGACATTGTTCTATAAATATGGAATATACTATTACAAAAGTATGTTTTAAAAGTTACTTCCTGTATTAATCTAAAATTAATAAAAAATGTTATATTTTTAAATATGAATATGTACAAAACTGACCTTAATACTCAAAAATCTAAACCCACTGACATGATTACAAAATAACCATCCGTCTTTAGCAACAAACTTGCCCAATTTATTATTTTAATTAAAATCGTCACAAGGTGGCATAGTTTTAGGAAATTAAGCTTTATTTTATACGGCTTTAGTGTTATTTTTTATTGCCATAATACGTATCAGAACGGGATTCGAAAGTTCCCAAGCAAAGCCTTGAACTCTTAGCATTGCGAGTATGTTATATAAGAATTGTTCATACATCGATGACATAATACTGTTTGAAGTTTCAAAGTTATTTCCTAATTTGAAGGTACATAGCCGTGTCGCCTGTCCGTGACAGCAATGGACGGAGGGTCATCATTTACAACATGGGTAAGATTATATATTTTCACCTCATAGTTACATAGTTTCATAAAGCTGTGCGAAAATCGCGGGTATGTTTTAAGGCGTTTGCGACTGTATGTGCCATTGCGATGTTATTGACTTTGACATTAGTATAAAATCTAAATGTGTATGGACTTCCTTGATTGTGATTTATTCATATTAATTTTATTGTTTGTTTTGGAATGATAATACTGTAGTCAAATACGTTTGAGTCCAAGGTGAACTTTCTTGCAGGTAAATTCGATCCCATTAAGTACAGCTGCTGGGACATGTGTCGAGCTCATGTTGTGGTTTATGAGAGTTTGCTTGAGGATCCAAACGATCAGGTCTTTGGTTTCACTCACGTTGGTGATGGGAGCGGTTCTACCACATCCCACGTGACCGCCTGGAACCCTATCGATTTTGCGAGGCTCCTAAAGTGGGGCGAGGTGAGTTGGAAGAGGATAGTAAATAAAAAGTACAAAGTAACGATTTTCCCTTTCATAATAATAATAATTTGCGACCGTGATCGCTCCCTTTTTAATTTATTTAATGATGGGTGGCCAATGAAACCAGTTTGGTCCTCATCATGTCCCTTTTGAAGACAACCTTCACCTTATTTTAGTATGACACAATATTCTTTTTTACATCATCAATAAGCTACAAAAGTAAATTTTTGTATTACATAAAAGCAAATGTCAAGTATTAATAATAATATATTGTTCGAATTGAACACTAGATTGAGAACGTTTAAAATATTCAAAATCGTGTGATGTTTGCATGCAGATACGAAATAATTATAAATGATTGCTAATAATAATAACAATTCGTATCGTCTTATTGTAACGTTAATTTAAGGCCAGTTAAACATCAAGGTTTTAAGAAATCGTCCCCTAATTAAAATTGATTAAATTATAAAAAAATATATACAAAAAAATGTCATCAATATATCTTATTTAATTTTATTATAACAATAGAATTAGATGATCCTTTTGTTTCAAACTATTTAGATAAAAAAACATGTTGCAAAAAATCTTAGATTCATAAAAAAAATTACAATTAACGTATATAATAAATATAAGAATAACATTTAAATGTTTTTTGCTGCAAAAAAATTCCACTGTATACCAAACATCCGTTTGTGGACGAATGAAAAAAAAACTTTAAATGTATCTTCACATTTGAGAATTAACAAATAAAAATCGACTGTGTCAACTTTATTTTTACACAAAAATATATTTGGTTATAATATTTATTTCAATGTTTCTAAAAGATATGTTACAACTTATCATTTACACAAATTTTTGATTGTTGATTTTCAATAAGCATTTTCCTTTGATATCGATGTTGTTAGATGATACAAAAAAAGACATTTAGATGGGAACATGTAATAAGATTGTATTATAATATTTTCAATCACGCAACAAAGCGCCCACATTTATTTAAAGTGTAGTGGTCCTTGACATTTTGGAAAAGAAAGTATAATTTCATTGTGATTGGTGAGTGATTGCTGTTAAGACACTTTGTGACTTACGGTTATGTATTTCCTGTCATAGCACAGAACAGTGTTACATTTATTTTTATGATAACAATCTGGATTTGGTAAATAACAAGTTGCATTAAACATACATACGTATAGAATATATTAAAATGTTTTCAAAGTATTTTATTTTTCTTCTTTGCATATAATCAAGTTTATCAAAAGATCTTATAAACTTGTTTTGTTATTTATTTTATTCTTATTACGTGCGGGTGTTGTTTTAATAATTTATATAGGTATTTAACATTTAACATGTAGGATAAAATTAGTTGGATGGATCGAGTGCCTTATTGATAAATACTTTTCAAAGAATATCGTTACCTATTGGACACTAATTATGTATATATATATATATATATATATATATATATATATTGCGTAATAAATCTTTGAAAACATAAGTCGTAATTGATCAAGGGTTTCAATAGATTTTAATATTCTTTGTCCTTTATAGCAA
Source organism: Danaus gilippus (assembly GCA_018231785.1). Lineage (NCBI taxonomy): Eukaryota > Metazoa > Arthropoda > Insecta > Lepidoptera > Nymphalidae > Danaus > Danaus gilippus. The sequence continues at coordinate 19,282 of DVQO01000144.1, forward strand.
TCGATGCCAATGCGCCATAAGGAATTCCAGTTGGTAAATGTTCCCGCCGCATTAAAATACATTATAGACTTCGCAACCAGCAAAGTATCCCCTAAAATGAGCGAGAGGTTGATTGTAAGTATTACATCCTTATTATAACAAGAACAAAAAACATATAGTTATATATTAATATTCAAATACACTTAAAAAGAATACGCCTTAGATTAAAACAAATAATTTATAAATAAAATTGACACAACGTTTTTCGTAAATGACGATTATTATTTGCATTGTGTCGGTGTTGTTAAGAATGTATATGTCAATAAGTGGCTTAAAACCGGCTCACGCCATTTATAATTGAGGAAATAACATTTGGCAATGTGTTTACGAATGTAGAACGTTCTTTGTATTTCGTAAAAAAAAACCTACCGTCCTTAGATAGTTTGATTATTTTTAACCGACTTCACGTTTATCAGCCAATTACATGTTCGTAATTAATAAATGTGTTTCAGATACATACAAATATGAAAAATTTACACAACAAAGTCGACGTATCCTGCCTACCAACATCCTTCGGCGGTCACATACCGTTGCAAGATATGATACGATTTACAAAAGATTTGCTTTATGAAAGACGACAAACTGTTCTGGCTCTTGATGATATGGAAATTCTGAGCACAAGAGGAATCATTTCATCCAGAAAGCCCACCAACGCGCTGAAACCTGAATCTATTTCCGTCGAAGGAAGCTTTAGGAAATTAGAGATTGATTAACTGTGATTATTCTGATTTTAGTTATTTTTAAAACATTTTTATCTGTAATTTTGTTATTTAAGCTTATTTCTTGTATTGTTAGTTGATAAATTTAATACGCCTACTTATTGTTTTTTATAGATATAAATCTATATTTAAGAAATATTGTCTCGTATAATTTTGGATGTAGTTAAACGAGGAAGTTATTACTTCTTTATTATAAATTGACAATAATTTACATCTATTGTTACTTTTTAGATATAAATATACATTAATATTGTCATTGAAATATGGTTATCTTGTAATGATGATATATAATGTCTATTAAATAAAATAATACCCAATTAAAATATGTACGTGTGGGAATACAAAATTATACGTATTTTCGTACTTTTTGGATCTAAATAAATGGTATTTTAAAGGAATTAGTTATTACTTATACACATATATAAAGTTAATAAATGATTTTCTTTCTAGATTCTATAGCCCTTTAAAGATATCTTTATATGTTTGATAAAGCCATGAGTTATACACAGTTTTGTCTTAAAACTCTAAAAAAATATTCTCTTCTAAAGATAATAGGTAGCTACATATTAATTTACTTTTATTTCATCTCATTAAAAAAATATAAAAGATAATGTTTTCAATTGCATATTTTGGAAATATTATATTAGAAAGATTCTTTATGAAATATTCATTAAAGGTAATTAAATGAATACAAAATAAATGAAATTTTATCTAATACGTCATTCCTATTTATTACGTGATAAAGTAGGTATATCATTATGACATTAAAAATTTATATGACATTCAAAATCTGAACAAAATAAATTCGATTTTGTAAGATATCGATAGTGTCTTGCATTCTTCTGGTATAGTCTTTGATTAAATCCATACTCAATATTGGAATGAAACCTAAATTTGTATTAGAAATCAACTTTGATGCCTGGTTTCTAAACATAGCTTTAAGAATAATGTTGCTTTAACGAGAAATTTACTAAAATTATTTTAGTGTGCGAAAATCCTGTCAAGATTAATTTCTATGCACTCTTTGATTAATTATTCTTCTAAATATTTTTTTTTTTTTACTTTTTCTATATTCTACAACTTTGGAACTAAATATTATATAATAATATTTTATTATTATTGTATTGCATTGTACTGCATACACATTAATTTATATTCACATAAATTCAAATCACTTATGTTTTTTAAATTCTTCTGAGTCACATGTTAGTTTTATTAGTTAATATGAAATAATCTACTAATAAATAATAAATTTTGATTCAACTAATATAATCAAAATAAATATTACATATTTTTAAGCGTCGTAGAAATGTCTACAAAAGTGATTAACAATAGAAATCTGGGCCACTAATTAACTATTCATATATATACTGAGGTCGATTGCAACAAATATTATCAATGCTTACCAGCGATGCAGTAAAACCCTGTTTTTTGTCTTAAGGATGTGTGCCAACAATAACATTACTCTGAAAAACTAGCTGTAGAACATTCCATCACATAAGTACACAATTAATGATTTTTACTTAGCACATTCGACCATATTAAGTGTAAACATGTAGTTTGTTATATAAAATTGTTGTTTGTTATAATAAATATTATTGTATCCAAATAATGGGCGTGCAATATTAGGGATTAAAACTAAATTGGTAGAAACTAATCAATGATTTTGGGTGTAATGATTGTTGTAACATAACTACTGTTTCTTATATCCATAACACTAACTACTTCTCCGACTGTATGAGTTTTAAATATATTATTTATTTAAAAAGCTAAAAATCAGTTTACATAGAAAAAAGTTTTAATATGTATAATTGTATACAGAAAGACTTTTAGATAGTGTTATGTGTGTGCAATATAACGAACTAGCAATACAGTTAAAAAAAAGAATTTGTTAATTAAGGCGGCAAAAATTAACATCAGTTTGACTTTGTTGTTTGTAATTTTCGTAGTAATCCGATGTACTAAAGGAGATCAAGATAAAGCACATTTTCATATAAATTTGGCCACTAACTTGTTAAGCTTTTAGTATTAGAATGTGCTATGATGAAACGCCCATGAATGCTTGAGATTGTAACTTTAGATTTTTTTCTTCCGGTATCTACAATTTTTTTTGTCAGTAAAACCTTCACTTGAAATGAGGAAGTCGAACCCCACCTCGATAATATTAGTGCCAACTAAATAAAAACTTAATGGTCATGCAAGTTGCAACCATTATAATACCACTCATAATATTAAAAATATGACCTAAATTGTAAAACCAAAAAGACCAATTTGTCATTTTTTTTATAAAATCAATTTTATTTTATATTTCATATATTAATATTATTTAACCACTATATAGATGTATATTTTATTTATCTTTATCTGATAGAATCCATATTTAGGGAATAGTGGTACACAGAAAAAAATATTTTGCATTATTTTTTACTAAATTTGTGAGAGTTTGGACGGATATTACACAGAAGAAGATAATTCAGCTTTGATATTTTATCTTATTGAGGTATTAAGCAAAACAGCGTCAATATCATTTGAAAGTATTAAAAAAATTAATTTAACACTCTTAACAGAGATATAAAAACATAGTTTGGTAAAACTGTTTAAAAAAAATACAAAATAGTTTTAAGTAAAAGTTCTTAAATAAAAAATACCTGTTTTCAAAACAGATTTCCAAAAAAATAATATTTTCATTTAATTGATCAGTTTATTAATAGTTTAAAGATGTCATCTTATGTGTCGTGCCTGTAAATCCTCACATTCATTTCATATAATTAAAAGAGTCAAAGAATCACTACGTACAAACCTTAGTAAACAGTGTTAATAATAGGACAATATCAGACATCCAAAAGGAAAAATAAGAAAAATAAATTTATAACGTATATCAAACTATAGAATTTGGTCCAAAAAACAACTTCTTTCTTTAAAACCAAGTAAATTTCTGGTTGCAATTATAATTATTTTTTTTTATCTCTACTTTATATTTCGGAATAGGGTAAGATTTTTCCATCTATCCTTAATTCTTATATATTCCATATTAGGCATTAATTTTTTTATGTAAATTATATACATAAATATATAAAGCTTTGAAAATTAATTAAAGCTCCATCTAGTTAACTTCCTTGACTTTAGTTGGAGTTAAGGTTCAATAATATACTTTTGAAACTATGCTGAGTACTTACTAAGCGTAGTTCTCTAAATTATTCAAACCTTTATTGTAGATGGCGTTTTGATTTCAGTTGCTGACATCTTTTATGAATGTGCTACATTAGTGAATATTATAAGGAACTTACGTTTTGTGATAATGAGCTACTTTAGTACCCGATAACCAACCTTTGTTTTCTAAATAATAAAGGCAAATTCTACGAGATGGCGCTAAAAAGCTCAATCGACAACAGCGCCAACTGTATGTACTGGAACTAAAATCTACAAAATTCATTTTACTTTCAAAACATCATTAAATATCGTTGCAACTTTACGTTTCTGTTACATTTAATTTAGAATCATTATTGTATGCATACAAAAAATAATGCAGTAATAAAAAATAAACAAGCAAAATATATATATATATTTGTAAATTATCCCGAAAAAGTATGAATTTTATGAGAAAACCTTAGTAATTACTTATAATTCACCAACACTTTTCTGAGTTATAATTTGGTTGTTATTTCTAGTCCAAAAATTTTTTAGAAAGGATAAAAACACATAATAACTAAATAGTAAACCAAGTTAAGAGAAGGGTTAGAAATAAATTTACACATACTTGTAACAAGAGCTGTGGTAATTTCTTGCGGTGGTGAAAAGTAGTAATCTAGGAGAGTTAAAAAGTATTCTTCATTACCTAATTATGAAATTGAACAATGGATAAAGTGATGACGCATGACAAACGTGCAATACTGCAATTATAACGTATATTGAAAAATAATAATTAGGTAAAAAAAATGTAAAGTGCATAATTTACCTTGCATATGTTACTTATTTGTTAGATTATGCACTTTTTTATATCTTTAGTTAATTTTATTACTCTATTTTATAATACTCGTATCATTATATGATTGGCTTGATTTCTTTTATTGTTTAATACATTAAGTACAAAATATTATATTGTAGTATTGAGATGTCAATATAATTGTGAGTTAACGACAATGAATTCCAGTGTACGGAAAAACCAATATTGGTTTATAGACACTTTGAAAACTTAGACATATTTTAAAACTTAGACCAACATAATTGTAATAAATAAAGAAATAAATGATCAATGGCAACAAATATCATCAATTGCCTTAGTAAGTCAACAAAACAATAGTTTTGTCTAAAAAAAATATGTGGACCGACAACAACATTGGTCTAAAAACTTAAACAGTAGAACTTTTCATCATATAATAAAAGTGTTTATTATTAATGTAATGATGTAAAAAATTTACTAATATAATATTTATACACATTTTTTTCTTTCGCTTTTTTCCATATTACATTTATAAACATAAAATAGGTCACCCGAAAATGATAAGACGATGCAGATCATTTGCAAGATTTCAATTCATCAGCAGAAAGAGTTTAGACTTCAGTGTGTTGTCCAAGATAATGTTGGATCTTATACTATAGTAATAGTATGGTGAAATGACAACAGCTTTCAAAATTTACCTAAGATACAATACCATTTTTGATAATAATCTCCAGATATGACCTTACGATTATTAAATATTCTTTTATCATATATAAGAGAAAAAATAAATAAGACCATGGTTTTTATGATCGTAGAATACTACTTCCAGGAATACATCAAAACCCACAACCATAACACTAATATAACTTAATAAAATACAAGATAATTATGAGATTTTTTTACTGACAACAATAAGTTTACTGTTTCCATAAAATGTACGGTAACTTTATCAAAGTTATTTTATTCTGAATAACATAAATGTTATAAATTGTGTTATGCTATGATTTTAATGGAAGAATTGGTTTTTTATGAAATATATAAATAAATATATTAATATTAAAAAAATAATTACAGCTCCATCTAGGGAACTTCCATGATATTACTTTGTGACGAGGTTGACTATCACACTTTTCGCAAATAATACAAAGATGGGTTCTCTAAATAATTTTGACGTTTATTGTAGATGGCGGTTTGCATAAGATTACTGACATCTCTGATGGATATCCAACTTTACATAGTGTAATAACCCGGTTACCAAGCTTTGCTTTCTAAGCAGTATAGGTTTATCCTAACAGATGGCGTTAAAACAAATTCAGCGACAACAGCGCCAACGGAATTTAGAGGAACTAAAATGTACTAATTTTTTTTATTTAATATTTTTTTATTTACATATACAATGTACCTATATATATTTAATAATTAATTGTGAAGTATTTTTGAAATGTTTTATTTGATTTTTTTTTATACAGAAATATAAAAATAAATTAACTAAAATAGAAACATTAATTATAGCCCCATCTAGTGATCTTCGATGTCTTTGCATTATGAGATGGTTCAGTACCATACTATACTGGGTACTAACTATACTGCGTTCTCTTAATAATTTAATAACTTTATTGTAGATGGCGTTTTGATTTCGGTTACTGACATCTCTGATGAATGTGCTACATTAGTACCTCAAATCCTTTAGTACCTGGTAACAAACCCGTGCCTTCCAAATAATGTAGAGAAATTCTACGAGATGGCGCTAAAAAGCTCAATTGACTACAGCGCCAACGGAATCTGCTGGAACTAAAAACCCACCAATTATTTTTTTAATTTTCAAAAATATTGGTATTGCTAAATCATCATTGCTAAAATTTTAATATAATGATCAGTGCAAGTTTCACGTTTTTATGACATATGTATTTAATTTGAAGGATTATTGTATGCACATATGTAACAAAATAATGCCTTGTTTAGGTCAAAGAAATATCTAAGTTCTATAATATAACCGGAAAAAAGTTTGATTTTAATAAGCAAGCTTGAGTATTACTTATTCCTCATTAATACTTCTTTGAGTCACACATTAGTTTTTATTTTGAGTCCATAAGGTTATAGAAATTATTGCAACCCATAATTACTACTTAGGAAACAAGAAGTAAGAAAAATGTTTTAAATAAATATACACGTATACTTAATTCAAGTTTTGTTGAATTTCTAATTGTGGTCAACAGTAAGAATTTTGACGAGTCACATTATTATTATTCTAAAAATACTATTAATTATTTCCCATGGGGTTATAAAACAGAACTTTTATCTTGATTTTGGGAGCCTACAATAACATTGTTTCAAAAAATGAAGCAGTAGAATTTACTATTATATACTAAAAGTGTAAATAATTAATTTAAAGGACTTACATATTATGTACTATATTTATAAACAATATATTCTTTTATCTTTTTGATATGTCAAACCATATACAATAATGGTTATGCGGTAAATTTTTCACAGCTTTCGTAAGATAATCTGACCTTCGGATTATTAAATATTCTTTTGCCAATTTTGACCAAAGGTTTTAAGAACATTGGTTTCATCCTCGTAAATGTATAATGAAGCCAAAAAACAAACAAGGCCTTCTTCCGATTCATGTGAAATAAATTTATAATTTATTATCAAGAACAGAAGGTAGAATTTGGTTTAATGCATTCCCAAAGAGGGTTGATGTCAGGCAGGCGGCCGGTCGTATAAGCAATTAGCCAAAACTATTCACAACATGTAAGGCAGACCCTGGCTAAAGCTGGGAAAATTGCCCAGCAGAAGAAGAAGGTAGGATAAAGCTTAAACCCACATTGCTACTCCCTGGGTGCGTGACCCCAGCGCCATCTAACGATACAACTTACAGTGGCTCTTTTGATAAAATAAACATGTATTGGATGACAAATAGTTATTGAAAAAATAAATTCAACTAAAAAAAAATATTTTTTCAATGTGAAATGTGATATATATTCAACAGAGTGAATATTAAATTAAAAATTCTTCCGTGGGTCAGCTAAAAATAGTAAGTCAAATAAATACAGCAAGTAAAACAAGTCTCAATAAATGAAGCAGGTTAAAACCTCTGTCAAGACATTTATTGTAAAATTAATATAGAAGAAAAAATCAATATTAATATTAAAAAACAGTTGTTCTTCTTTTGAACTGATGAAAATCCTTGAAACGTGGTGGTTATTTGAGTTTCTTGGTCAGCAAACGTTCTGTGAGGTGTACCACACTCCTTGTTAACAATATTTTTATTATTTGTAATGATTTTTGACGTCGACGATTCTGGAATATCTGTTTATGTTTCAGCATCACATTTGGTACTGCTTATGTAACGATTACAAATAAATGTTTTTGATGATACATTGGAGGTACGATATATATTCGCTTCATAGGCTTGATCAACCATTTAATTCATGGATGTCTTAGGTTGATCAGTTATTTCAGACGGTTCTTTAATATTCATCTACGGATCTATCTTAGACGTTGACTTTTTTATTATTCTCCTGTCCATGAAACGTTGGTGTCTAAAGAAATAAATTGCGATAACGTATATAAATAAAAATTAAATTAAATTAAACAGGTATTGCTAAATCATCATTAACTACGATCGATACGAACGATCCATCAATACTTTACACAAAATTATATATTTATTAAATTATTACTCCGTTTTCTTACACGACATACAGATATATATGACATTATTTTATAGAATACGGTTGTAGGTTATAGTAATACTTACTTTTGCCTTTTAACAGCAGT
>DVQO01000145.1:0-27763 GCA_018231785.1 Danaus gilippus
ATGGACCCGGCACCCGCACGGTGAATCCATTGAATGCTAAGAGGTTTCGTCTCATACTCCAAAACTTGTACCATTATAAATATCCCTGTAAATCAGATATTAGTTTTTTTAAATATCCATAATATTCAAATCCAAATGGTTTTTTTTTGTTAAAAAATGAATATTTTTTATTATAATTATCTAAATACATAGTTAAAAGCGTTTTTGATGAAATAATTGTCGTTCGATTAAAAGTGGATGAGACGAAACCTCTTAGCATCCAATGGATTCACCGTGCGGGTGCCGGGTTCATCACATTGCAGGCAGAGGACCAAGTTTTTTCGGTACCTTTACCCCATCTTATAAATAACTCTGGTCTAAGAGAGTTATTTTGAACGCTTTGAGATAATACTTCAGCCATGCTGGTGACCAATCGTAAATTAAGGTGTCCCATTTTAGCGCTAATGGGATGCAAAAAGTTTCCTAATTCTAACCACTCGTTCTGCATCTCTAAACTCATTGCATGGATCTTATATTTAACATTCTCGTCTTGCCAAATAAAAGACTTAGATATATCCATATCTTGGGCCTTCTTACTTGATCTTTACCCTACTCTGCTACTTTGTGCCCCTAACGGAACGTGAATATTATATATCTGTAAAATTTGTACTAAGTCACTAACTATTAAGCAATGATTTTATTTGTTTAAATTATGAACACATAAAGAATACCTGAGAAAGATTTGTAAAGTTAGTAATGCCAGCATACATATATAAGATTTTAAAATGTACATAAAAATTTATTTATGCTAAGACAACATAATTCAGGAGGGACTCTCTACATTCAACTCTTTACCTAGAATATAATTTTTCTTATACTATTAAATTCAAACAAAGTGTAAGTGCAATCTGACTTTGTTGTAGCTTATAAAACTTTTCAGTGAGATAAACACTGTTTTAGCATTAGCAAATCTAATAGTTGTCAACTTTCGTACGAAGATTATTCAAAAAACTTGCAGTTTATTTCACTTACAGTACATAGTATCCAATGTAAGTAAAGAAAATTAATTTTTACAAAATTATTAATATGATTTGATTGATTTTAAGAAACCCTCTGAAAGAAGTAATTCTTCGTCATCTTAAGATTCCTTGACTCGAAAAGTAACAATCTTTACAATAATTTCGTCATACATTCTTGAAAAATATGTTATTTCCAAATTCCATACATTTTGCTTTTTATCAATTATATGATTTTTGTGTAATCGTAACAAAACGTAAAGATTTTTTTTCAATAAAATTATAAGATATTAAAAAGGTACAAATTTTATGAGTGTAACCGAAAAGTAAAACAATATTATATATTCTCTGACTAATTCATATGAGGGGATAGATGTAGTGGAATATGGACAAGTTAACATACTGTTACACGGACATTCATATCGTTCTCTGAGATTCTCCATTTTCTTAACGTTTCATATCGGTCACATCCCATCAATAAATGATAGATATCTTTCTCTTTTTCCGCACAAAACATATTGATACGATATGCCCTTTTATGTGATGATATTTAAGAATCCCTTTTGTCAGAACAGAAATATAATTTTCCGATACAGACTCAATATTATATGTATATTCTAGGTAGTATTTATTATGAGAAGTGATTAGACTTTATTTTATGAACATATTAACTGTTATGAAAACAAAATTTTAACTTTTTCTATATTAATTTATTTAACAATTTTGTTTTCCCTTCTATATATCGTGTTTAATTAGTTTTTAATCCAATCAAAAATAATTAATTAAATATTTTGTCCTTCAAACTTAGTTCCTTTTAATTGCCAGTGACAACAGTAAAGCCTAATGTAAAATATACATTATTAAAAATATAAACAATAAGGTGTAGCTTATTATAAAAATCTATTACACTTTTCAGCGCTATTAAAATTTGTTGGGGACTAATAGAATTAAAGGCCATTTCTATAATGAAACAACGTCAGCTTAAACCGCAGTCTTTTCTGACAGGACTGACAAGTCTGCGAGGACCGCATAAAAATTATTATCACAAAATCAGATATATGCCATTTCAATAAAATTTTTGATATAAATAACAACAAATTCGAGACTGGTTGATATACTCACCACTTGTTCAATTTTTACATTATCAATATGTTACATAATTTTTCTTACTGTTGAACATGACTCATAAATAATTCTTGTTCTAGACAGTGACATATAAATCATTTGATAGCCAAGACAACACTGACTTCAGCCTTATTTATGACTTCCTCATAGGCGATGTTAGTTTTCAAGTTTGAAATAATGTTATATAACATTTTTAAGTAGAAAACTTTTAAATTTGTTTTTAATTACAAAACCTGATGTGGTACCTAAAAGTTTTGATATTTTTTTCATCATCGAAATTCTTACAAAATCAGTAATGACCTAAATCTGAAATCAAGAGTTATGAATTTTGTTATGAAACGACTAGATAGTCGTATAGTATAGTACCTGACACAAAAAAATATATATTTGTTAGTAGATTTTTAAAATCGCACAAACAATTGATAGTAATTTTTATACAAAACAATTGATAGTAATTTTTATACAAAAATTACTATCAATTGTTGTTTAATTAGGTAATTACATAATTTAAGGTAGAAAATCCTTAATCAGGGACTGTATATATTAAACAATTTGCGTTCCAGTATTTTTGTTATAATGTATTTTCTTGATGACTTTGTTGATTTACCAGAGATCACTCTTTCTATGTTATAAAAAGAAATAACTATTTAAAATAATAGCAAATATTTTCATTGATTCCTTCCTTAAAGGAAAATTTATAATATGGACTTGTGTCTAACATCGAGTCCTTACTTGATCAAGTGTCATCCTGGGGCCTAACCAATCTGGTTACATTTAACCCAACAGAAACACAAGTGTACGCGTTTACCGCGAAAAGAACACCCTTTGTCGTAACAGCTCGGTTCCAGGGCAATTCCCTTAAACCCACAGCCAGTATTGGTATTCCGGGTGTCACCATTTCGAGTGATGTGCAATTTCGCTTCATAAGGCGCAGGTTAGACCTCACATGGAGTACTGCTCTCACCTCTGGGCTGGAGCGACCCAGTGCCACCTTCTTCCTTTCGACCGAATCCAACATCGTGCAACTCGAATGGTCGACGATACTGATCTTACCAATCGACTTAATACTTTAGCCCTGCGGAGAGACGTTGCGTCTTCTACCGCCTCTACTATGGGGTATGCTCTGAGGAGCTCTTTGGGCTCCTGCCTGCAGCTGAATTTAACTACCGCACTGCACGTCACAGGTTGCAATACCATCCGCACCACCTTGACAACTGGCAGTCAACCACAGTGCGCTTCAGAAGAAACTTTCTGCCACGCACCACCACCCTGTGGAATCAGCTGCCTCGCAACGTATTCCCAATCCATTACGACTTAGGGTGTTTCAAGAAGAGAGCATACCTCTTTCTGAAAGGCCGGCAACGCACTCTGGTGCCTTCTGGCTCCTCGAGTGTTCATGGGCGGCGATGACTATCTACCATCAGATGGCTAGCCCGCTTGTTTGCCCCCTATGTTATAAAAAAAATAATAATAATAGCTGTCTTAACCGTTCCATCGTTTCTAACCTTTAAGGTTATTGTTGAGTCACAGTTACTATCACGAAATTATTTACTTTTCAATATGTTGACTGTATGTTTCAATATTGAAGGACGGCTTCTTTTCAAATATTCAAACGTAGATGACAAAAAGAAAAAAAAAATCACTTGAAAATATGAAATTGTTATTTACTAGCTTATCTATTGTCTCAGAAAATATCAAATCCAGAATAAGGATGTCTGAAGGATTCTTAAATGTATGTCAGGCTTTCTGTGATGAACAATCTCTTTATCCTATTGTCCGCTTTCTAAGGCGGACGGTTTCCTTTTGTATATGAAGCCAATTTAGACCGAATATCTTTATTCTTAGAAGTTATTTTCAAATAAAACAACATCACTCAGTTCAAATTGAAATGAAAAGATAAAGCCGCTTTTAAGGTAAACGTCGGCGTTAATTTCTAAATAAATTATAGAAATAATAAGATTTTTCTGTTTAGTTTGTGTACAAAAAAGTGGGGAAACCCTCTTTTATTTATGTTAACACTTACAAAGTCTTGATAAATGTTGGAAATTATGTTTCTTTGGTACAAATACCTGGATTTGTTTTTTTTACCAATCGCTACCGTTACAGTAAAATTGTACTATTTAAAAAAACTATTACTTTCATTATGATAAAAGGTCATATTTATTGAATATCTTTAATATAAAGTTCTTTCTTTCTATTCAGTATAAATGGTAATGTTATAGTTATAAGTATATAGATATTTAAATTAGTTTTAAGAATACAGTTTTCTTATTAATTTATATAATTACATTTCACTGAACATTACACCTACTATATAAAGATGAAGCTAGTTCATGTTTTATATTTAATAATAAATAATTTGTCATTCATGAATAGGTGGTATCTTAAAAGAACAATATTTAGGATATTCAGATTGTTAAAAGCAAATTAAAAGTAAAAACATTGACCTTAATATTGAATATCTCCTAAGTTATATTTTAGTTCTTTAGTTTAAGAGTTTTATCTAAGAAACCTTTGCTTAAACATTTTGTTTGCTACTGTCGTAATTTAAGAAAAAAAATCTTATATTCGTCTAAATAATTCAACTTGACTATTTAAAAAAAAACAGTTTGCCATTGAATTCAGCAATCATGGTAATTATACTATGAATATCGCTATTTTACTACCAAGATATTTGTCTGTAACGAATTTAAAATGTAAAAATTATCAATTTCCTTTCTATGATGTTTAATAAATCAGTTTGCTTTTAAAGCTATTTATCTTAATTGACCTTTGGCTGTGAAAAAAACAATATATATATTTTGTGTTTATTCTCCCTTTATATCATAACACTGAAGATAGGCCATATTTTGTCCAAACAATGTGGTTGTATTTCGACCCGACCTCAAAGTATAACATTTAAACTTGTTCAGTTTCTTGTTTTAATCTATTAAGTTGTAGGCTTTATCTTGTTGACAACTTAGAGAACACAAATCCCCAGAACATTTAAGTATTTCTACATCCTGCTTCCTTACAATTATCTGCAACGTTATTAGAGTTAATGATAAATTTGCACAACTTACATATTTTTAAATTTAAATTTTATATAAATAGTAATACAAAGTTGATTGCTTCTTCAATGTTTTTTTTTGATGTAGGTTTGTTCTATATAATAGAATAAAACAAAAGGAAAGTCACTTTTCTATCTCAAAGTGCTATTTTAATTAAGTAAATAAGAATCATAATTAATATATCTATATTCCGTAAACAGACAATTATTGAGACTTGATTCAGAGGTAATATTTTTGTACAAAGCTTTACGATGGATTGTCTTAAATGGCTTCAGGTTATTTGGGTTTGGTCATACATTTACCCACACGGGATTTGTCTTGTAGATTTTCTGTATCTGCACGAGACCCAACAAACTCACTACGATTGAATACACAGTTTTACATAGGTATGTAAACATATCACTATTTTTTTCTGTTAATATAACAACATGACTGGTAGTAACTATAGTCTATTATACTGTTTCCAGTGACAGACTACTATTAAAACAGACCCTAAAATCATAAATGATTTGACAACAAATGAATTATATTACCTTTAAAGTTCATTTTAATTATCTTAAAATTCTCAGTCGTGCCGTCTCTTTGTAGGGAAGTTATAAAATTACTCTAATTCAATAGCCATCCAAACTTTTACTAAGATGAATGTGTCTAGTAAACTTCTTGAAGTTATTTAATCTCTAGCTTGCTTTCTATTCAAAACAAAATACTATTTAAAACATTATTAAAAAGATTAAGGTCAGTTTTTATTAAACGACAATCTGATAAATAAAACGAATATTGACTTAAACTCCTTGTTTTTATGACTTAGTTGTTTGTTATAACTTTATAAACAAAAAAGTTTTGAATGATTCCTTGAGAAGGCCTTCGTAAATAAAATGGTGCAGAATCAAAAAATATCTCTCTGAATATAATATTTGAATGCTTACAGATCGCGCGAGTCGAATACCAAAATCGACTAAAGAACACAGAGTAGGCCTAAAGTGGAATAAAATTTATCAAAATATAATTTCACAGCTAAAAAAATATATATATAACCTACAAGAATGAAAATATTATAATATTACTGTACTTTTATATCAATTCAATCAATAAAGTATGTTTTATGTGATGTTTTAACAATATACATATGTATGTATCTAATTTAGTTATTCATGTCCATAGAAGTGATGAGACCAAGTGAACAAAAATTCGGCCTAGGTTGATTAGTCCCTACTTCTGTAATTTAAGAAATAATTTGAAATATTTGTTAATTATTGTAAAGAAAAATATAACTAAAAAATATTATTTGTTCGATTTACACTACTCTGTGCAAAGACTTATGGCTTTACGAGTAATTCAGTATTCGGATCAAGTTCACGGAACTTTCCTACCCGCCTCAAATAATTTTGCCATTGTGATAGTTTATTATTCATTATAAAAAACATTTATTTTTTATTTCTCAATAGTTTAACCAAATCGATAATAATTTATAATCGAGTCATTGTATTTGTCACACTTTGATAAAATATCAGTATTACGATTTGTTAGCTAATATGAAATCATTCAGAAATAAAAATAAAAAGATAGTTTTTTAAAATGATTAGTTTTAACGGTAAATTTTAAAAGATTTTTTTTAAATGATATAAGAAGATTTGTTAATACAACACGACTGGAGTCGTGAAGATAAAACGTTAAGAGTATTTTTTGCTCTTTTTTATTCCGCCAGAAATCTTTTTAACCCACAATCATTGAATTTATAAAGTCTATAACTCTATTTCATTTTTTATACTATGAACTATTACTTATAGAAGTTAGAAACATATTATCTGTTATTAAAAGTTAAAGGAGTAAAAAGCAAAAAATAAATCCAATTTAAATTGAAATAATAATTATAATTGATTTATTGATTATTAAATATTTAACTGCATTTGAAAAGTTTTTTAATTTTCTGTTAATTAAATGTAATAAAAACTTTAGTTTTATCTAAAACGCATTAAAGGATGGAACAAAATATTCAATTCTCTCATCTATTTCATTTATCAATAGTTAATCTGTTTTACAGAACAGTGACATCTTATTTATGTATAGATTCTTTGTACTGATATAATTTCTATGATTAAATTAGGAACGGGTCACTGTAATGAATAATGTAATATGTAAATTTATTAATACTCCGAGTCACGACAGGTTAATTTGTTGATAACGAAACATAATTACGTACAATTAAAACATGTTACTAGAACGGATTATAAAATTGAATGCACAAAAAACAATAAAAAATTAAGTAACAGAAGTCCTTATTTTCTATTTTAGCTGGTATTTCTCTATCTTACTAAGTATAGAAAATGTAAGGCACTTAAATCTTGACGCTTTAAAAGGAGAAACAGTTCTATCTTCGATTGTTTCAGTTAGTTCGGGTGCCAAATTAAAGTCGTATTGAAAATATTTTAGTCATAGATACAATTTCGAATGCGTAAAATCTTACCATGAAGAATTATAATTTATTTAGTTATTGTAAATGGATGTAAATTACCTACATCCTAAATTACCTCCATCACGTAATAATTATTTTTAATTAATTCAGTAATAAATTCAGCAAAGTGTAGCTCCAAGAGTGGAAATTCAAAACATCACCAATAACTAGACAAAATATAGGGCTTATATATGTAAGGAGAAAGTGAAAGGATTCACCAAAATATGTATAGAAGACAGGGAATTAACTATTTTGATGATAGTATCGAGGAAAAGTACTCTTGAGATAAAATTCGCATCATGCTGTGTCAATTTAGTAGTGGTTTATTCAAGCACCTCTAACTTTACAGAAGATGGAAATGAAGCATTTTATAACATAGTTTCTGACACCCTGGAATAGAATGTGAGAACAGAACTTTTTTATTAGGAGATTTTAACAATAAGCCTGGAAATACAACTAAAGACCTGAAAGCAATAGTCTTTGGATTTGGGGGGAAGAATGATAGGGGGGAAATGTGGCTTCAATACTGTGCGGAAAATTTTATCATAATCGTGAATGTATGCTTCGACGATCACTCAAGGTGACTATATAATATATACAAAAAATGCCTGGAGATAGAGCACGCAAACAAATAGACTATAACTATCAAAGAGATGGAGAAACTGTATAACTAACACAAAAACATACCCTGGTGCTCACTGGGAGGGTGATCATAAACTTCTAGTAGTGGTTTTAAGCATCAAACTAAAGAGGTGTCAACAAAATTTTAATCACACACGGAAAAGACCCAATCAAGAGGATCTGTGAAATTTAAGGATCGCTTTGCTGCCATCACAGAGAATCGATATTTTTATAAGTGGAAGTTTTCGTATGTTCTATGATTCATGAATATAAAAAAAAACTTGGAACTATACCTAACGAGTTAACAATGTAAATTTAAATTTGTACAAGTGACTCGTAATTGAAAATTTAATTATTTTTGTTGTCCCATAAACGTTGAATATAAAAGATTACAGTGGACAGAAGAAGAAATATAAAAGGTCTTTTATTTTAAACTATAACATGAAATATTATAATTAATTTGTAGTAATTAAATCTTATAGTAACATGAAAATAATAAATATGATTTAATATTACATACTAGTATTATTGATCACAACGATTTTAAGTTGTAATTATTTGTTTCAACACAACCCACATCGTGTTAAGCAATAGTGGTTTGAAAACAATTTTACAATTTATTTGATGCTAATTAATGTGTAGAGTAAAATTTTAGTCCCACATTCATTAAAAAGTATTCTCACATACATTACGCTGTTCGAATTTTGTAAAAATCATTACTCAGACAACAAGCTATGAATAATATAATATTTTTTTTCGAACTTTGTCTTATGCTATTTCAGCATTAAAATGATTCACTAATTCAATATAAATTTTTCATAATAATTGTGGATCCTTGAACTCATCTCAACAGATTTATCATAAAAATTATTAAATGTATATATAGTATAATTTTGTATATAATAAATTTTCTCTAATGTTGTCCTAATGCATAAATTCAAAGTGATTTTGGATTCGCTTAATGAGTTGCACGACAGTAGTGATTTAGTAACACTCGACCGCTAATGTCCTCTTATCTCTATAGAGTGCTCTCTTGGGCGCAAACTGTTGGTGAGAGCTAAATTTAATCTAAAGATGACATGTAATAATAGAAACGGTCATGAATACAAAATTTAATATGATTTACTGAAAATTTTTTCGATTCCTCATTTATTGAGATCAAAACACTAACATTATAACATGAATAAATGTTATTTTATACAAATTTTTAATTAATCATCAAACAAGAAGTTCAAAAGACAGTTTGGATTCTGAATACGAAAAATAAATGAATAAATTTTATTCGATTTTTCTGCTTTATTTAAGTCAAAGATGCGTAATTTCATACCAAGTAATTATAGTTTAGTTTGCAAAATGTTGTTTGTAAGGAGTAATAAATAGCAGATGAAATTTATTAATAAACTTTCAATATATTTCATAGAGTGCTTAAGACTAATAATGAATATAAGGTAACAGACTGTTTTTCATAAAAGAAATTCAATAATATAGTATTGCCCTTGGGTACGGATTAGATAATAATTTTAAAATTATAATAAAGATTGATAAAGATAGCTATAAAACATAAAAAAAATAATAAAGTTGCTATTTAAAATTACGAACTTTTATTAAAAAAGTTAATCTTTAAAGAATAAGACCCAGTGTTAAAAAAAATGTAAGCACTTAAATAAACAAGTATTTCTTCTTACAGATGAAAACCAAAATTTGGATGAAGCTATGAAAATTTTAGAAGAATCTTTAGTATTTTGTAAATTTGGCAAATTTCATATCAAGCTATTAGTGGCTTCAATGTGTGCAATGTTCGCCACAATGATGATAACCACAACTTCTTCTTATATTTTGCCAGTGGCAGAATGTGATTTGAATATGAATATTATGCATAAGGGTCTCTTAAATGCTATGCCATTTTTTGGTATGTTTTTTTTCCTCTTCATCATATTACATAATATTGTGTTTCCTGTATGTTTTTTTATATTTCAGGGCAAATAGGAGCAAGTTTATTCACAGGATTCCTAATAGACGCTTTTGGTAGAAAGATATTTCTTATAGGTGGCAACGTAGCGATATTTCTTTGTTGTATAATTGAGGGATCGAGTCAAACATATTGGATGTTATTATTCACAAAATTACTTCAAGGAATTTCGTAAGTATTTGATTCACTAGAAGAGTTTCTTTCAAACAATAGAAACATTCTTCTGTAATTTAAAATTAGTTAGATTTTACACTTTGTCTTAAAGAAACCTAAAATATATCAACAGTATAATTAAATCCAAAATAAAAGTGGAAAAGTAAATTTTAAAGATTTTTTAAATCAGACTTGTCTGGCTTTAAGTTATAAACTTGAGGGATTCTATCTTACTTAATAGACTTAACATTTTCTCAACACACAACATATGATAGATGTAAACACCTTCTTTATAGACTTTCCACACATTCTCACGAAGCTGTATGCTTTCTCCTTTCTAATGTTCACAGCAGAGGCTGTCATTCCACCAGCAGACCACCTGTTGGTAGATGGAAATGAAGTTGCACATTAACGTACTATCTCAGTATTAGCCAATTATACCTTTAAGGAAACACAAACGCATTCAAACAAAATAGGCTATCACTGCTATATGTATTCAAACAAAATAGGCTATTATTCCCTACAACTTCATTTCCAGATTAACATGGGTGGAATGAGAGCCAAACACTAAACAATTAAAAAATTGAGAAAATAAAAAATCGCACCAAAACCATTACAATTATACTTAAGTTCAAATTCCCCTTAATAACTTGAATGGATTAATAACTTTTTCGGTGTTTGAGTAAGCCTCGTATTTCTAAATGAATAGATTTGACAATAAATAGATTTGAAATAAAATCTTTGTAATTAAATTTAATTATCAATAATTAATTTAATACTTTCAGTTTGAGTTTCTCTTATAGTGCTATAATGACAAATTTAAGTGAGTTCAGTCACAAGAACATCAGAGATCGAATATTAATGACATGTTCAGGATTTTTGGCTGGCTCTTTAATTGTTGCTGCATTAGTTGCATGGGCAATACTACCTTTTCAAATTGATATGGTAATTTTTGAAGGATACTTTCGTGAGTATTATGGATACACGTGCATTTTTAGGTATACGTACATTTTGTTTAACACTTAGTTTTTTCCTTGCTTCATTTTGTAGGCAACATCCATGAAGTTTATGTTTTCTCTTTGTTTTAATGTACATTTCATTTATATAATTAAAAACTTTATATGCTTATAAGCATTAATTCTTTAAAAAAACATTTATAGTTTTATTTCAACAATCGTAAAACGAAATATTTGGAGTCGTATTTATAATTAAATATCTGTATCTAGATAAAAGATATTGGAAGAAAACACAATTTTTTTTAAGCTGTACTAACAACTTTTGATTAAAAAATTATAACTGTAAGGGGAAATAAGTAAACTACAGTACAGATTATTAAAAATATGAAATGACAGTAAATTTGGAGTGAAATAAACTGTTAATGTCATATAATTATTTTCAGAATTGCATGTTTGGAATATTTACTTATATGTATGCTCGATATGGAGTTTTATAAGTATTATTTTATTCTATTACTTACCTGAGAGTCCGAAATATTTACTATCACATGGTCAAGAAAATGAGGCTTTAGAAGTAATAAGAACGGTATACCATGAAAACACTGGAAAACCGAAAAATACATTACCTGTATGTTAAAATTACGTAATACTAACTTTAGCACTAAAATATTATTTGTGTATTAATAATAAATTTGCATTATTATAGACGACATCATTTAACATTTCATATAACACAGAATCTATAAGTCGAATTGGCGTAGAAAAACAAATTATTAATGCGTTAAATGAAGTAAAAGGACTATTAAGGAAACCTGTGCTGGGTCATTTGTTGTTGTTTTCAACAATTTCTTTTTCCGGTTTAATAAGGTATGATTACTATAGTAAATAAGAATAAAATGCCTTAAACTTGATGTATGTTCTCTTGAGATGTCACTTCTTAATGAAATCTAGTTTGTCTTATTTATGGTAAAAAATATTTCAGCTATACATCGTTGCGGCTGTGGTTACCTCAGATATCAGTAATTGTTGAAAATTATGAGCGGAACAACGGGGAGACAGCTCAATTTTGCACTATGATGGACAGTTACATGCAAAAGTTACGTGAAAATGAAAAAAACGATACAATATCTCAAGTTTGCATACCTGTACGTAGAAAGAAAGGTCTTTTTACTTGCTTTAGTTTTTCCTTGACTTTTGACCTTTACTTTATCTTGCTAAAACAATATGTCAATATAACATATTTTTAAAACAAACATTTGGAATAAATAACTGATTGCCTATAACTTTACGTTTTCCAACTCCAAAAGTTATTTATTTGAAGATAACATTTGTAACCAAAAAAATAAGTTTCTTTTTTAATTTTAACATATAAAAAAAATTAAAACGCTGTAACCAAATAAAGAAAACAATCAGTTATTTTTTTATACTTACAATTACATTATCATAATTACCAAGAAATATTGGCACTTTACTGTTCGAAACATTTCCAGAAGATAGCTGATAATGAGCCCTACATCAATGGAATAGTACTCGGACTTTTTCAACTTCTATTAATAGCGCTTAGCGGTTGTTTGGTAAAGTATGTATCTCAAAAGGTTCTTATGATTATACTGCTTATAATGTGTTCTATCGCTTCAGGCGCCATGTTCTGGACTAGAACTTCTATTCAAATCGCAATTTTAGTATCTTGTACATGTGCTTTCAATCAGGCAATGTA
The DNA here is from genome assembly GCA_018231785.1 of Danaus gilippus. NCBI lineage: Eukaryota > Metazoa > Arthropoda > Insecta > Lepidoptera > Nymphalidae > Danaus > Danaus gilippus. The sequence continues at coordinate 13,039 of DVQO01000145.1, forward strand.
CGGACTAAAACAAAACATTTATGTTCGGTGCTTTCCAACAACTATAAGGTAATTGTTGTCATCTTTCATTCGATATAATTCTCAAAATATTACGCAATATTTGTGACTTTATTTTCTTATAATGTTTGTGTAAAAACTATTATTTATATACTTCTTGCGCTGATGCTACTCACTTCTTGCAATATGTAAACAGTGAAACGAGAAAGGACGCCACTAACCTGTCTGCCACATAACGCACACAGATATTTTGCGCACAAACAAATCTCGATAAATTAGAATTTATTTTAATTATTGTCTTGGGTTAAACTTATCAGAATCAACATTCAAAACCGCTTAAAACATCTCTACTGAAAGAAATTCTGTAATACTGAACTTTTTTTTTTTATAAATTTTTACTAGATTTTAAATGTAATTACACCTCACAAATAAAATGTATAACATCACATTTGTATAACTTCACAACAGTGACGCTTCAAAGACTCACGCTTCACGCACTACATTGACTTTTAACTCATTATTTAGACTTCTGAAATAGCTGTGCCGACAGCATACTGTGTTATTTCCATCGAATATGGCACAGAAAGAATCAAAGAAATAATGATTCAACATTTGGGTCGACTTATAAGGCGAAATATCTGATTTCTCTATTCTGATTTCTCAACTGAGACTCCCTCAATATCTTTGTGTAATACCTACCAGCTAAAGTCGGTGGTGGATCTGTCATGTAGGTCTTGAAAAACAAAATATATATAAATATAACAAAAATGTCGCGACAGTCAAGTTCAAAGTTATTGATATGGTTTACCTTTCTCGTCTTGTCTTTTGATTGCATCTTGAAGTGAATAATATTAGCGTCAGATTACAGCTCGTAAATTAATTTTTGTTTTATCGTCATCTTTCAGAGCGCTGGCCATATCAATTATAATGACCTCTGGCCGAATTGGATCGCTTATAGGAAGTATAATATTTCCAATTTTATTGGAATTAGGTTGCATGGCACCATTCTTAACGAATACAATTTTGTCATTGCGTAAGTATATTTTTTTATAGACTTACTATAATATGATTCAAATTTATGCAAACTATATTTCAATTAATATTTTTTATAAAGCCCATTAAAAATGTAATTATACTTTCATGATAAACATGTAATTAACATTAAACAAACTTCTATTTCTAGTTATGGCTGGGCTAGTATACTTCTTACCAAATATCACAAAGAAAAATAAAGAAGAGGGGGACAGTTAATAAATGTTATATCTCAAGTAAAATTCTGAAAGAATAAAACAAAAATAAAGCATAAACAAATATATTCATGCTTTTTAATGCTAGTACAAAACACATAAAAAATACCTCAGTGTATTAACCAATGGAAACTTCTTAGGTGAAAAATAAAACAATAAGATAATTGTAAGCTATATAGGTAGCTATTTCTATAACTTGAAAAGACCTGTTTTATATTAGGTTTAATTCAATTTGTAGTTATTTAATTAATAACAAAACCTCGAACTATCTGTAAAATTTAACAATGTACAAAAATTTCAATATAATCAATTTAATTTGAATAATGTGTACACTGTTTCCTGATAAATTAATATAAATTAAAAAATAAATTATTCAACACGGGTCTTATTCGTTATTATAGTAATATTTTTAAATTGTAAATTATTGAGACCGAAATGAACCTTGGTGTTTACTTCGTCCGACGTTTTAATGAAGGATGAAAAGTTAATTTCCTCTCTCATATCCCGACATAAAGGAAATACATTAATTGAGTTATTAAAGCCATATAATGCTTGTTACGATACCATAAATATTAATTTGGGACTTGCTGGGGACGACGTATCTTTTACTAGCAGGTTTCTGTTTGAAGTGGAATAAAAAATCTATGGTTTATTACGTCTTTGCATGGGTGAAAATATTGTAGAGTCAAGTTATTAAAACGAGTAATACTATTTGGCAATTCGTATACAATTTGTAAAATAATTAATCAATAGTTTTAATGAAACTGTTACGTTGTTTGTTACCGTTGAAAATATAAGTGTACAACATTATTAATTGGTTAGACGTTGCCTGGTTGCCTGAAATCACTAGAAATATTTTACCGAATGGAATTTGATTTGATTTGTAATATATTTAGGAAGGAAGAATAATTTTAATTCGTTTTATCATAATCTTTTAATAAAGAACTAGTTATTTCGATAATAAGGTACAAAGACATTTTTTTTACAGCGTATTTCAAGGCCTAATGTCTTTCGTTACTTGCATAACACTACACTGTAAGTCTCTTCAAATTACAATACTGTTTCACCCAACAATTCACACTTAGATTCTTCAGTAGAAAGATTTTTATTTTAAAGAACGTAATTGGCGTTGGCGGTGATGTAAAAACCAATTTCCGTTTAGCAAGTTTTTATCGAAAAAATCGGATGACGGAAACAGCTCAGCCGTTCTTTATGATTCAAAAATTGACCGTTCTTCAATTTATCGGTGATTCGGAACTTATCTATTAAAAGACGAATTAAATTATTGTGACCTTTTTTTAATTTGAAAATATACTAACATTTCGTTGATTCAGCTACAAAAATATATTTGCTCTTTTGTTTTCAGATGTCAATATTTTATTATATAATATGATAGCTGTTTAATTAGTTTCTTTCAAATAACATTAAGAACATAAAATAAATATTTCCTTAGAATTACAGCGGAATCGGTACAAATCAATATTATCTCAAAATTCTGAACACGTTCCGCTAACTCGAGTTGGCATAAAGCAATTAGTTGAGGAAATAGTTTTTGTTTAACAAAAATAAAGCAAGGCAAGTAGAACCAAGAATCGAAAGGGAAGCGTAGAATAGAAGGGTCAAAATGGTTGGTAAAAGAAGTCAATTTAGTAAGCAATATATTGTATTTTTTTTCATTTATTAACAAGATTTTATATAATTTGGGGACTGAAAACTAACCAGTATCAAATTTTCACATTAAGATATGTTAAGTGCAGTAAAATAAAATTTACATTAAAGCCAAATAATCTATTATCAGTACATATAATAACTTATGATAAACCTGTTTAACGTTTGTTTTTGAAGATAAGTAGAAATTATCAATTACATTTTGGTTGCTTATTAGAAATACATATTTACTCGTACTTTAAAAAAAGTAAACTGCCACATTAATTACTTTTTACTTTATTTACAGTAAAGTTACTCTTAGAACAATAATAATTACCACATTAATGAAATTATAGTTAATTTGTACCTATTATAAATGTAATTTTAATTTTATTCCTCATCATTGACTTTATTCAAGAAATTGTGTTTCATATTTTTTGCGGTACCGTCAAAGTCGATCTATCCATCATCTATAATAAATTTAGTTATAATAAGATAAACTCTTCGACAAAAATAAAATTGACATTTCTAGCTATAAAATATTTTGCTCTCTTTTATGTCATTATTTTGCTGCTTGGATAACTTTTCATTTCTGACATAATAGCAAGAGATATTAAATTTAATTCTCTACACTTATTTAAACCTATTTTTAATTTAAATTATTACCTTCACGTAGATGGTTAATTAACTAACTTAATTTATGATTTTCATATTTGTTTATCAGGCTTTCTTAGAAATTGCACACGTTATTATTGAGGTATCCTTAAAAAAAAAAACAAAATATACCAGATATTTTATTTACGCGAGTACACCAAAAAACATGATTCGTACAGTACAATACAGCAAAAAAAAAATTGGTAACATTTGTATTTATTCATTAGTTTTTTACAACTTATAGTATGTTAGATAGTTTATATATTGACTTACAGCTTCTTTTCAAAGACGTATATGTACGAATTTTACATTACTCACATTACATCTGTGGAGATTTCTCTTAATCTGGTTCAGTTTGATTTAATCCCCTACTAGACCCTATAGATCACGTCCTGTTCGTCAACGCAGATCGTTGTACGTGACACCGTGGCTAATTGGCACCTGGAGCTACTTACACCTTTTGTTACCATCGAAAACCACAATACCATGCGCATACAATCGATTGGTTTATTAATAAAGCAATCTTTAAATGAAACTAATATTCTTTATTACTATGCGTATTTTATTGTTTTTTAAAATATACATACTCCCGACGTTTCGGAATGATTCGTCTCGTCGAAATCTCGTGTGTCCGTGATCACGGTTGCCGCAAAGTAACCGAAACTAAATAATCCGAAAATATTAGTTTTATTTAAATGAATACCCGTGAAAGACTTAAATTTATATTTCTTTAATTAACTTATTTATTTAAATGATTAAACAGCTTTTAGAAAATAATGAGCGTTATAAGTAAACTTATTTAACATATATTAAATGGAGGTCATTGTTTTAATGTGCAACTTTTAAAATACAAAACTAATAATAATAAGAAACATTGTCATAATATTTGTGATGTTTTTGATAATATAACTAAAATTCAGAATGGAAGCAAAAATAAAATGTAAGGTTTACTCGTATTAAGGGTCTATTTGATATATTTATGTAAAGTGTGAAAAAAGAAAACTTTTTATAATCAGATAGTTATTTCTAGGTAATTATATTGTATTTATAGTTATTTAATTTCGGAAAAGCCACGTTTTTCATTTCACCTTGGCGACAGAAGTAATCCAACAAGTTTGAAAACGATGGAAAACGTAGTTAAAAGTTTCGGTTTCAGGTCAAACAGAAAACTCAAAGCTATTACCGCTTTTATTATGTATGGTTTAACTTTATGTTTCCCAATAAATAAAGTCTTCCTAGAAAACCATTGTACAGGAAATTAGCAAGTTAATTGGCTGAATATATAATAAAAAATTGTGTAATAATTTATGAAGGCAAAATTATATTACCACGAAGCTCTGTCTCATAAAAAGACGTTAAGTTAGTTTTTATAATGAAGAAATTACTTTCATTGTTATAATTTCTGAAAATGTTCTACAAATACAATCCTAATAATAAATGATTTGGATAAAAATTTCTTATAATTTCCATTTTAATCTGCAAAAATAAGGAAGGGATGTTTAAATGATCAAAAAGTTTTATTTTCAATATATTTGTTCATAAAAGTTATGTTTAGGAGTCTGTCCATTATTCCATAATTACTTCCCAGTTTTATTCAAAATAATGGACGTGGGATGCAGAAATAATATTTTTTATTGTTCTGTTTATACTTTTGCCTTCTTTTAAACAGTTCAATGAAATTTAATGGGATGCTTCAGATCAATAACATCTTAGATACAATCTCCAAATTACAAAGGTGTATCTAAAAATTGGAACAAACTTAAAAATTCCGAAATATATAAATAGCCTTACTATACTTTTATTATAATAAATAAATCAATATAGAAAACCTGACTTGAGAAGATAGATTAAACCTAAATAATTTGACCTAAAGTACAGTAATTGAGAAAACTGACATAAAAAGGATTCTTTTAGAAACACTTTATGTCTTATTTCAGTTATTTTTATTGAAGTATCATCTCACAGAAGATATGTAAGAAGAAATTATTTTCACTGTATTTCTTGTAAGGAGTGAGAAACTGAGTGTTAGTTTAATTTTAAACATTTCACAATCCCAAATGTATGGAATTTACTATTGTTATTACTACTTTTTGTATTAAAAATACTATTCTAATATGAATTAAAAAAGTATTTATAATCTAGAACAGGGTGGACAATTCTTTTTATTTATTTCTAAACAAATCCGTGACCAAAAAGTATTATGTGACTTTAGATTTTTTTAATAAATTTTACGAATATTACTCAATAATTTTTATTTTTCAGCATTTTGCTCAACAATACATGTAAAAACAAATTTAAGTGGATAATATTTCTAACTTCTATTTACTGTAAAGCTATCAGGTGTCCAACAACCATTAATAGGGTGTGTTGACAAATCCACTTAACTATTTCAACTGGGATTTCATGAATAGTCCAATCATCAAACAGTTCAATGCAGTAAATTTTGTTAAATGAAAGCAAGATATGGATGACCATATACCATAACTGTGTAAAGTATGAACTTTACACAGTCATTTTTCAAAAAGGATACAAGTAAACACTAAGTTCGTTTATATGCGTGAAAAATATGAGATTAAACAAAACGAATAAATATGATTTAATTTAATCTTTTTTTATTGGGATGGGGGTTTGCTTGACTGTCTTTTCACCGGTTGGTTGGTGGAAATTAAATAATAGGTTGTAAACCCAAACCCACGCAAACTATTTTGTTCATGCCAGTGTCAACTGGCATTTAGTATTTTGAGGTCTTTAAGGTGACGAAGACGCTGGCAGTAGAGACCATTGCGGGTATATTATGTGCATACATACGCCGGCCAGACTAAAGAAAGTTTTTCTCAAGATGTGTAACCTGAGAGTGTAACGCTTGCAGTTTCTGTATAATATATGCAGAAGCTACTTCTCCGTCACTAAAAAAAACAAATACAAGTACATCTCACTAGTCTCTAGGGGGTGGTGGTGTGGTAATAACTAACAGTGTAGAACTCTAATGTTGAGTTGTACTTTAAAAGAGAGGAAGTGTAGCCGCTATATGAATTTTACTTTTTTTTTTAGACGCCTCATAGTTTTTTAAGGAGAATACTAGGTATATATGACGGATAAAAATTTAACGAGGCCTTGACATTATTACTCAATAAGACTAGACTCGTTGTCCTAATGGAGGCTTCGTCTGGACTCCCGAACCTTCCCAGAGATCTGTTTATTCTATCGGATCCTATGATCTGGTCGCCAACCGGTACAATGAATTATACGCGGTTCGTGAACCAGCCATTACTTAAGCAATTGGGCTCCCTGACCACACAGCGGAGCGCCCGTCTTCTGATTCCACTGCGTTCTATGGTCGAACTCTCAATACATCGGTGATCATGGTGATTCGCAATCGACTCGAATAACACAGCGATTGTTCAGACCCTTCTTCCATATAACTTCATCAGACAATAATATACAGATAAAATATTTCACTACGATAAATTGTTGTGTAATTCATGTATGCATTTAAATTATATTTATTAAGCTGATTACGTCGACGGTTTCCTCTTATCATAGATAAACAAGTGAAGACTTTGTATTTGCAAAATTAGGATTTTATCTCATCACACTGGAATAGCGAAATGATTGATAGATACCAGTAGTAGTGTTCTCGTAATAGTGACATGAAGGCCTATTTTAAAACTGATAATATTTCTTATATTGAAATCAATCTCCTAATAAGAAAACTTTAATTGTTTACTGAAGTTAAATTTATTTTTTGTTCTTAACTTTTATGAAACATGGCGTTGTCAGTAAATGGTAAGTAAAATTTATTAATTTAAATTTTCATGGACGAGAGTGATAAATAAGTGAATGCAAATATTTAAATCTTATTCATTCATCTTAATTTTCCATAATGTATAAAATTAAAATATTTTAGATCCTCCCGATAAAATATAAATATTAAAAAAGTAAATTGCTTACATACGTTTAGTGGACTATAATATACCTATAGGTTTATATTTATAGTGGGAACAAAATGAAGACGATGTGTGAACAGTGGAAAAATAATTATGACTCAATTTACGACTTAGCTTATTTAGAAGAAATTATAAATATGTGTCACTTCAATTTAACGGAAATTATTAATGACAAGACATGAGTATGAAGTATTGATAGAAAGTTATTTAGAGGATAATAATAGTTTAATAAAAATAAAAATATGTCATGAAATATTTTCTAATTATAATTTAAAATAAAAAAAAAATGGTTCGACAACGCAATAGCTTTTTGTTTGTGTTGACGAACAATGTATGATATTAAACCTTCTTTAATATTTACAAGCATTTGGACTAAATAAATCAAACAATACTTTGATAGTGGAATCTTATAATATTTGACGTTTTTGTACACACAAGTCTTACAAATATTGTACATGTTAAAAACATTTCGTAATTTATAAAATTATTTGCCATAAATATAATATTTACTAAAAACTTAGCAACTGATCAATGATAATCTAATAATAATTTACGTGATAATGATAATAACTTACATCAACGATTAGATCCAAACCTTAGTACATCAATTTTTAAATACAGAAAGTTGTAATTCATTTCAGTTATTATTTTGTTTTGCATAACGTTATGTATTCGTGTTAAATAAGTAACTAACAAACTAATGTAACTTAAGGTAAACCACTAAGTACTCCCCCCCTTAATGTTTTAAAGGGTTTTAATAACATTTTAATATGAAACTCTTTTAATATTATTATTTTTATTTTAAGGCAAGTTATTTATTTACTATCTCAGTTGCCATAATAGTAACTCGGATCTTGAGTGATGTTTATAGTAAAAATAAACTGTGATGGTTTGTAAATTTCCTATAAAAGTGTATAGTTGATCAGTCCTATTTATGGATTGTTTTATGTTTTAATTTTTTTCAATAAATTCTATAAGATCCAAATAATTCTTAAAACTATCGTGATAAAATATCTTGTTTTGTAATCATCAACACATATTAACACACTAAAGATAAAGCTAATGTTATTATAATATCATATGTAAAAAAAATAATTTAATAACATATTTTATTTCATATTATACACTATGAATCCCTTGCAGATAAAACTAAAAAAACAGATGATTCAATGAAAATATTAGAGGATTCGCTAGTACTTTGCAGATTTGGCAAATTTCATATCAAGTTACTAGCTGCTTCATTATGTGCTGCATTCGCAGTTATGATGGTAACAACTACATCTTCTTATATTCTGCCAGTAGCAGAATGCGATTTGAATATGAATATAATGTATAAAGGGTTGCTAAATGCAATGCCATTTTTTGGTTAGTTTATAAATTCTATTTTATACCCAATTACACTAAATGAAATAAAAGTTTTAGTGAAGTATGTATATTTATGAAATGATATTACCATTTTTTTTAGGACAGATTGGTGCAAGTTTGTTTACAGGCTTCTTGGTTGATGCTTTTGGCAGAAAAATATTCCTAGTGGGTGGAAACGCAGCCATTTTTGTCTGCACTCTGATTGAAGGGTCAAGCCAAAATTATTGGATGTTAATATTTATGAAATTATTAGAAGGAATTTCGTAAGTATTTCTTCATATTTTTAAGATTCTTAATATTTTAATCAAATATTTAACTATCATCAGAATTATTAATTCTTCAGAAAAACTCAACTTTATACTAATAAAATTTGTACAGACAAAAGTTTATACATAAAAAAATCTTAACTGTATAACTTAGACTGCATTGTCAATTTAATATTTTTATTTGATGGTAGAAAATCTTTTTTTTTTTTTCAAATATTTGCTGTTATTTACGAAATTTATATTTTCATATCCATCATAAAGCACTAAAATAAAACGATTTTGTACTTGTTATTGTTTTCTAATTTTTTTCAATTTTAATATTTTATCTTTTAAATGTTCTTGGTAACATATGCACCACAAATACGAAACAAAACATGTAAAATTTGTTAAAGTAAGTTTATCCATTCTGAATACAAACAAAGGTTTAAGTGAAAACCTACAAATAAATAATTATCATCTAGGCAACCAGATAAGTGTCTGATAATAAGTATTTAACTAATAATAAATTCTAAATCTTTTAGAATGAGTCTTAGCTTTAGTGCCATATCTACAAATTTAACGGAGTTCTGCCATAAGGATATAAGGGACAGAACGTTAATGTTATACTCAGGATTTATGTCTCTATCCTTAATCGTCGCTGCATTAGTATCATGGGCGATATTACCCTTGAAAATAGATATTGTATTTGTGGAGGGATATTTTGGTGAGTATTGAATTATTTATATATTGAACTTTCATTAATTTATAACTAATTTATTTAGTTTTAAGTAACAATCTATTTTTATGTTCTTAATTAATATATGAATGTCACCTATTACAGTCTTACTCATTATATGTGATAATTTTAATTGGTCTATAATGATATTTGTAAATAATTTATGAAATAAATTTATATATATATTTTTAAATAACTTATTGAATATATTTTTAATAACTTACAGAAATACATGCATGGAATATTTACTTATACGTCTGTTCGATATGGAGTTTCATGGCAACAATTCTATTCTATAAACTGCCTGAGAGTCCCAAGTACTTGCTGTCACATAGTCAAGAAAAGGAAGCTTTGGAAGTAGTTCGAATAATATACTCTGAAAACACAGGAAATGCCAAGGACACATTCCCTGTACGATCTACCTTTTATTTTTCTTTCTTAATGGTCAATTCCTTTTGCTAAAAACCTGTCCTGGTTTTGTCTTTTCTTGACAAAACAAAAATTCATTTTGCTTTCATAAATAGAAATAAAGAAGATACCACAGTGCACAATAATTAACCAAAGTACCGCTATTCTGTGGTAACTATAGTTTGAACTTTTTTTGAGTATTACACTTTAAGTAAATACCTAACAAAAATAATGATATTCCCCCACCAAAAATATTACATAAATATTTTTTACTAATAGTATTTAATTTTATCATGTTTTATTATTATGATTGTAATTTTATAGATAACATCATTCAACGTTTCGGTAAATTCAAATCCTTCGAATGAGATGAGCTTGAAGAGACAATTAGTGAATGCTTTATATGAAGTCAAAGAACTATTCCGAAAGCCCTTAGTGTTTAACCTATTACTATTTTCCATGATATCTTTCGTCGCATTCTTGGGGTAAGCTGAATTTCATTTATAAATATTATAGCTCTGAGATTATCTAAATTATTTACGTACTTTGCAAAGTCGAAGAGGTAGATAGATATATTCAATTATCTTACATCCAGTTCTGCCATTTCAGCTTTACATCTTTACGACTCTGGTATCCTCAATTGTCGACAATTGTTGAAAATTTTGAGAAACAAAATGGAAAAACAGCACGTTTTTGCGTTATGCTAACAGATTACATGCAAAACCTTAAAGTGAAAGACAGAAATACAACATTCCTTGAATTGACTGAACCCGATGTCTGTATACCTGTAAGTATGAATAAATTTAATACTACATATTTTTTTTTTAACAAAATTACATTATTAAATTATCAAAATCTAACCTGCTAATATATCAAATGTTGTTTTTTCGCTACCTTTTTTACCTGCCTACTTTGTTGACTATATTGATTGACCCAAAAATAAAATGAATATATAAAGAAACAAATTATAGTATTCAAGTCATTAACCGATTGAAAATGCTTTAAAGAAAAAAATAAAAAAAATAATAACTTTCACACTACGCAAGTCGTTAAATTAAATGAAAATTACGCCTCATTAGATATTTAAATGATTTAACACAATTTGATTATTATTTAATACTGAAATACACCAAACATTTTCAAAAACCCTCATTCAAATATAAATTGATTATTTTAACTGATGGATAGATAAAAAACTAAAATAATTTTAATTTATTCGCAGAAATTGAGCGGATCTGAAACCTACATTAATGGAATGATCTTGGGATTTGTTTCCCTAATATTTGTTGGTATAAGCTGTTATTTGGTAAAATACGTGTCGCAGAAGGTCCTAATGTTTATCTTTCTAATAACGTGCTCAATGACGTCAGCTGCAATGTATTGGACTAGCACTTCTATTCAAATAGCCCTATTAGTTTCCTGTACGTGTGCTTTTATACAAACAGCATTCAGTTTAAAACAAAATCTTTTTGTTCGTGTATTTCCAACAACTCTAAGGTAAATTTATTTTACTTAATACTATCTTATTTTATTTTATTCTTAATGCATATGTTCAAATGATTATATGGGTCATGAATTAAAGAATAAGTGTGGTTTTAAGTTTAAATAATTCTTGGATTAAGCTTTACTATCTAGGAGCGACTTGGCTACCATAAACAAAAGTTCATTGCTACAGATAAATAAGTACTAAAGTGGTTTTTTCACTTCCAGAGCTCTTGCCTTTTCAATTATTATGGTCTTCGGCCGATTGGGATCTGTCGTGGGAAATATAATCTTTCCAATTTTATTAGATACTGGATGTATGGCTCCGTTCATTTTAACATCTTCTATTACATTGTGTAAGTATCTTTATCAAATAAATGGCAACGTTTATTTATAAATAACATGAGGATTTGTCCTAAAAATCATTGTACAAACAACGAAGACTGTTGTATTTCATTATAGAATTTAAATCACTGTGTCATATTTAAAATTTTATTTTGTACTATATCTAATAATTATTAAGTTATGGTTCGAAGTTAAGGAAAATAAATCTCCTTATATTTCAGGTATATCGGGAGTGGTTTACTTTTTACCAGGAGTGAATAAAGAAAATAAAGAAGTCGGGGACAAGTGATCACTAAATGGAAACAATTCGACAAACATTTCGCAGTAAAATAATAGTTTTATGTTTAAGAAAAGTCCCTCTAGGCCATTTACGTTTTCTGGCCTTTTAACAAAGACTTGGCTACAAGGACAGTCATGCCAACTCATTACATGCAAAAATCTGAGATACAAGGTGTATATAAAGTTTAAAAGATGAAGAAAAAATCACTTTTATAAATAATTCCTAAATAAGAAACTTGTTATTCTTATTCGGACGTAAAAGTAAAGAACAAAGAGATTTATCGGCGAGATTGTACTTGCTACAATATATTATCTTTTTACCATAGCAAGGATTCAAGTTTGTGATTTACAAGAAAACTACTTCAAGTTTTATCTCAATGTAGCGGTTAGAAGAGTTATTTTGAAAAGATGTTTTTAAATAAATGCTTTTTTACAACAGCTGGCTTCTTATTTATCATATATATAATTATTTACCCATATTATTATGTTATCATTTATTCAAAGAAATGGTGTATTTGTAGCTTCTTGTTAAATACATTTAAACTTCTAATATATTTTGTACAATAAAAATTGTTTTTTCTAATTTTCTGAGACATTCAATACTTAGCTTATGTCTCTTTATATATTTTTATTCTAATTATTCAGTTATTTACATCCAATATAGACAGAAAAAAAAGGTTTGAATTATATTTCAAATTTTATAAAGAATCAACCGAATAGAATCGCAAGGTATAAGGCACAAAGAATAAGAAACAGACAATTTACTGGACCGTGTTAAAGGTTGTTGCAGTTCTAGGAAAAAATGATATTTTTCTAAAGATTTAGATTTTAATAAACACTCTTGAAATAAGTATTTCTAGAGGGATTTTATACGAAAAATTTAGTGACGTTTACTTTTTCAATAATAATACTTAGTCTGCTTGTTTTTATCTTTCGGTGTATTTATTTTAAATACGTTTATTGATCGCAAACGCTAAATTATAGCACACAAATTTATTTGAAAAAGGTTTATTTACATAAGTTTTAGTTTCGAAATAATGTTAAAAAAATTCACAAGCATGAGTACAAATAAAAAATATTTTTTATTTAGATTTCATCAATTTTTTAAACCAATTCATGTTAACCTTTAATCCCCATACTGCTGCATTCTGCAATTATGCGACATTTTGTGTTTAAATATTCTATTCACAAACATGCGGTTTTTACGCAGTAAATTTTTTTTGTTTAGTAAAACGGCAGTCAAAACGCGGTACCAGCAATGACTTGAAATTTTCATACAACAGGTTATCTTTTTTTTATGTCATAATACAAATAAGACAATGAGATAAAAAATATATAATATAAGCTTTTTATTACAAGAATTTTATCTCAGTTGAATGTAATTTGATTCTTAAACAAAATTTTAAATATTTATTTAATGCTTGATACACATCCCTTATTTTAAAGTGATTTTGTTTTCATTTAAATCTTTATAAACAAATATAACATTTTTAATATTCTCTACTTATACAAGGTTCTGTCGGATCTAAGTTAATTTAATAACTGGATTAAACAAGTGTAAAAATTCAGAAAAAGCTTGATCTATAACCAATTGTGCGTTCAGGACCTATTATTTATTAAAATGTTTATTTCCTACACTTTTAATTTTATTTTGAAAACGAATGTGGCCCAAGGTTATTTATAATTCAAATATCGACGACAATGGCATCGGTATTTTCGGCGAACGCAAGACCGGCCTACAAATTCCTGGGGCATCATTTCGTTCTCGCAATTTAGATTCAAATAAAAATGCATATACCGTTTTCAATTTAAAAGCGCTTTTCGTTTTTTTTTTTCTAAATATTTTAAAACAATGATGAAGCAACCATTCTTTAATTGAAATAAAGACTGTGATAAATGTAAAGAGATAATTAATATTCTAAAGCGTTAAGTAAGTGTGCATAACAAATAAATAAATACTTAACTGTCTAAACACATTCAACCAGCAAAATTGAAGCTAAACAGAGGAGTTATTGCACATAAAGATGCAATTAATCCAAAAATGTTCATTATTTATTGTTTTAATAAAAACATTCACTGAATTCATTTGAAAATTTCATCATATAAATTTTATAATAACTTTGCAATACAATAATGTCTCTGAGAGATTAAAAAACTTTTATATACAGATTACAAATGTTTTAACGTCAGTAAAATTTAAATGTAATTTGTCTACATTTAAGACTTCATACACTGTAGTTCACTGAGTTCAGACAAGGTAAGTTAGACTTTATTCTCGAGGTGTGCCCGAGATGGGCTGCGCAGCGCCAAGACCTTGTGCGGCTCTCGGCGGAGTGGACTTGTCGCTCTCGAGTATCGTGGAGAAGATGCTCG
>DVQO01000146.1:0-27743 GCA_018231785.1 Danaus gilippus
CCTCCACGGTTCGCAACCCGGCCACTGGCTCAGAGAGTTTCCTCCTCCATCTGCGGAACAGCAAGGCGAGCGCAGAGCGCCGCCAACCTTCCACCCGATCCCGGTCCGGACTCGTTCCCCGGGATCTAACTCGCGCGCGCTGGTGGTACACCTCCGCCAGAACCTGGGCATCCAGTTCCCAGGGAGGAGTCCCAGCCAGCACGCAAGCCGCCTCATGGGAGACAGTGCGGTATGCTCGTACCACCCTCGCCGCCATGACGCACTGCACACTGTGCTTCCTAACAGGATCTAAGTTGGTCAAAGTCAAGTCACTAACATATATTCTTAGGTTAGTACTACATATATAATTCTTTTGTGGCTGAAAAAATATAAAATTATTATTGATTATTTCTTTTGACAAGAGTGAATAAGTATTTATATACACCCCTTCTTCACTTAAATGTCACTACATGTAAGTGAAAGAAGGGTGTGGTACCTATTTATTTCAGTCTTTAGGTATATTGACATCAGTAGTAAAGAACAGTCTACTTACTAAATAGTAAGTAGATACTTGAAGTAAATACTTCCTTAGTGTTCATCGTTCCTTGTCACACAATTTATAACATTATGGGAAATAACATGATATGGTGACGCGTGTTTGCCCCTTAAATGACTCCTTTGTTTTTATAGACAGACACCATAGCACAGTTTTGCCACTCGTTTAGGTAAATTGTTTCCTTAATCTTCTTCTGACAACTTGATAAGGCATAATAAAAACAAGGAATGATAAGCATTCAAATATATAAGATGTATAATTTTAATTATGTTTTTGTTTCGTTGTTAATTTATTAAACATGAAAACAATAACAAAAGACACGGTTGAATTAAAGTTACAAAAATCTTTGCATTAATTTTATCACAATACTTTAATAAAAGAGCTAAATTACTTTAGGTTTCAGTATCTACTAGAACTAGTACCTGTGGGAATTAAAATAATTGTATACTACAATTTATTACACAAGAATATGTAGTAACTAAACTACTTCATTTTTCTATACAGATGAGGTTCTTGTTTCATGTGTAATGTTAATTTTCGAATTTATATTTATGCATATTCATAGATTGCGAATACTTATGGATGATATAAAACGATAAAGGCATTTTTGTAACATCGAAGCTATACCTGGATGTTAATTGTAATTATATCCATGTAAGTAGTGTATACGTGGAAATGATTTTAAAAAATCGATTAAACTATAGATCCAATGGCAACATCCTTACACGTAATGTACGAGAATATCCAGACAACAGAATTTTTAAATTTAAATACTATAGATATGAATTTAATATAAAAAAATATTACTAATAAACCAAGTGTAATGTTTTTTTAAAGTCAGTGGTGGCCTAATGGTTAAAGGGCCTGCCCGCACGAGGGCACGGGTTTGATCCTGGTATCAATGTGATTTTTTCAAGTCATATGTACTTTCTGAAAGTATTTAGACACCACTGACAGACGGTGAAGGAAAACATCGTGAGGAAACCTGGACTTATAATTTGACAATATAAGTTTGTAATCACCAACCCGCCTTGTGCAAGCGTGGTGATTAATGCTTAAACCATGTGAGAAAGAGGCCTTTGCTCAGCAGTGGGTTCTGATAGGCTGATGACTAATGGTTTTTAGTGGGTCTTTCAATTTCTTATTTCTGTTTCCCACAAGTAAAAATAAAGAGAAATTGACTTGATGTTGTTCCTATTTTTAACGTGTCATTTTGTTGTGATAAGCAATCCTTGCATTACTTTGTCTTAATTGCTTGCGTTTGGTATATATGTATATATATTCAGCCGAAGCATCACGGCACCAATTACAGTCGATCATAATTTGTAAAATTATTAGCTAACACGATATTCCGATCAGTAAGAGCTCTTGATTTAAATTTATTATTGCAGCATCTAATTTAAATAATATGTTTATTCAAATTATCTTATCGCTTCAAAAATTTACTGTTATTAATACAAAACGTATTAATACATATATTTCTGAAATCAAGGGAACATGGAATAAAATTTAGGGTCCTAGCTCTTTATTACGCCTACAGTCATAGTGTTCATCACTGTTTGATGTTTTTTGATCGAAAGATAGTCTTCTTTCAAACAATTTTTTTTATTGTCAACAAAATTTTGCTAAAGTAATGGTATAAAATTCTTTCCAAAGATTGTATCAATGTCACTTTCAACACGAATAAATGGAGAAAAAATTCAATGCGATTTTCACGGTTAATTTACATTTATCTCAACTTGCGTTATTTTATTTATATATTTTTAGAGTTAGTATTTATTAAAACATTTATATTGTTGAACAATTGAATAATAATTTCTACTACTAATAAACGAAAACAAAAATCCCATTAACGTTCTTAGAAACAGTGATACAAATTCTCAATTATGATAAAATGTACTATTTGCATCTACGAAACTCATTGATAGTATAAGTTTATTTTTGTCTTAATGTGAAAGTAGTTATTTTCCAGTAAATTTATGTTTTTTCTTTGCCTTGTTATATTTTTTATTCGTCTTAGTCGTAAAAGTGGTAATCGGAACACAATACCCAGGACAAAAGTAAATTAATATTTTTTGGATATAATAAACTAATCTCAAAAGAAATGTCTTTTCAATGTACATACATCAGACTTGGTAATAAAAAAAATTTAAGAAATTTGATACCTATTTTTTATAACGTGTTTTATTTTTTCCTGTAGTTTGGATGTGTCTATAACAGGCATATGTAGTATGTGCAAATAAGAGTCAATACACACTTCATACTAACATATGGAATAAGAAGTTTGTGTTTCTACATTAGGTCCAGTCATTTGGTGCAAAAAAAGAGGGTAACCTGGAACGTTTTCCGGGAGTTTTTAAAATTGGTGGATTTATAGATTTCGGTTTGCTCTTTTTGAATTTCAACTTTGCCACCTCGTACCCCCAACGCTCGTGCCACCATACTAAAAAAAATGGTGTCTAAAAATGATTTTTGGGAATATCTCCTTTCTGAAGCATTTTACGAAAAAAATATTTATGTACAACTCGCTCAATTCAGTAAACCTAGGTTTTAAGAGGCTATTTTAGCTTTATCCTCCAAATGGCTTCGGAATTTAACGAAGTTCGCTAAGCCAACCCCAAGGATTCCAATACTCTGGTTGATCTTAAGGAGAATGTCCTAGAATGTTGAAGTAAATGGGATCTTTTTAGTGGCAAACACGCAAACTTGTGTCTTCTTCTTATTATAATGAACTAGATTCAGCTTACCCCACACAGAGACCTGCTCTAGGAAGGTCATAATAATAGACACAAGTCACTTTCTGCTCTCTTGTATTTGTTTACGAGGAATATTAGCTCGGTTCATGTAATAAGCGTCACCAGTACTCTTATCTGCTCAGCACCGAATGTTAATGGTTCGCAGCATGCCGTTGTTATGCAGAATTAACAATCTTGGTATAGATTGATACTATCAAGCTTGAGCCTTGGGCTACGCCAGCGTTGATAGGCATGGGTTCTGCGCATGAACCGTCAACAACGACTTGTACGCTCCGCACGTGACGGAAGCTGGCTATCCATAATTCCTCGGGTATTACATATGATGTTAAAAATGTTCAGGTGGCTCCCGAAAAACAAACCCGATGAAAAGCCTTTGCGATATCAAGGTTGATTGCCATGTGCCCTGTCGCTGACAGATCCGGGATACACCGACATAGCGGCCGATGGCTTTCGCAGTGGTTTTAGTGAGTAGGGGCCTGCTTAGGTCGAGTCTCACACATCCCTTCCGGCCCCACCAAGGCCGGTTGGATGGCTCGTAAAAAGAGTTTCCCTGCGTCATCAAAAAAAAAAAAGGTCAATTGCCATTGCCATGGCTGCCCGTTTGCTCTCAATATTTTATCCCTTTAACCCTCTAAATGATGCTGTGTTGTTCTGTCATTTTCAAAGGCCACTATAAATTGTTAAAGATTGGATAAGAATATGTAGGTATATAATTAAATTAGTAAATTAATTTTGCTATATTTAATTTTTATTTTATTAATTATAATAAATAGTTTTTAAGTGAAGCTCTCGATTGATTTAATATGTACGTATATAATTAAATTAGTAAATTAATTTTACTATATTTTATTTTTATTTAATAAATCATAATAAATAGTTTTTAAGTGAAGCTCTCGATTGATTTTTAACACAATTAATCTAAAATATCGCTGAACTAATTTATAAATACTAAGATAAAGGTCAAGATGTTAAAGCTAAGTATTCGATCATAATCTCTATTGAAGGATTTTGCTCGGAGGCAGATGATAAAGACGTCGTCGGTATTTATCGCAGCTAACTTTGGTCTCAAACAAGTGACAGGAGCAGAAGGATTTATTGCGCTGTGTTTATTCATGGTGAAAGTTAACGTTTTGAGAATTTGTACTTTATCAGAAAGTCAAATTCTTCAAAGATTTATAGAATTCTTTTGTATTATTATTTAGGGGTAAAATAAGACCGCTATTTACGGTTACTCGTGTGTGGACTGATAAACACTTTCGAGATTTATATTATGTTTCCCCTGATATTATATCTTTTTAAAAACTCTTAATAAATTTCTCCACCTGTAATAAACATCTCAAGTAATGTTTTTTTTCTGTTCTAATTTTACAAATTTGAGCGATATGTTGAAAAAGTATAAGACAAACATTTAAAAGTTTGTTATATTAAAATATTATTTTATAATAACTTTCTATAATGTTTAAATTGTTCTTATTATATTAACATACACAAACACAAAGCGATGTGATATTTTTCCTTAACCTGTTTAAAAGATATTCAAATACTAATTTCATCAAATCCTTATGGACAGGAATTACAAAAATCCATTTCGCAGTTTTTGCAGTATTTAATAGGGTAGAGTAATATTGCACAGTCATGCGTAAGAAAGGACCATACCTATCACGATAAAAATGATAAAATAGCAATTTTTGTATCTTACAATAACAATTATTTCGATATTTAATAATTATATCTAAGAAAAGCATTTATTTTAATAAAGATCCTTGTTTATTTTTCAGTTTGAGTTTCATTTTACTTTTCTGGCAGTTATATTAAAATTAATAAATATCTGTGTCATGACATCTAAACTAATCCCATTGATGTACATAAAAATTATATATTTTAGCGCATCTCTTGCAATAAAATAAAATTTGTTTTTATTATTACAACAGTTGCACTAGAAAAGAAAATTCTTTTGGATTATAAACAATAACGGGCAACTATTTAGCAATATTTTAGGAAGATTTGATCAATTATTGGAAAGATCGTATAGAGGATTAGAATACAAATATACATATATGTATTTTAGATTTTAATACTATTTAGGACAACAAGTATAAAGGTAAAAAAATGTTGCTGCTTTACTTGATGTTATAGAACGTCGACCTATATACCGCGTTCTCTTTCATGACTCACTATCGTGTAAAGCTGCCTATTATATCCGTGACGTGGGGGAGTTTTATCTATTATATAAAACTGGCTTTAAATCATAACAAATAAAGGCTTATTACGGTCATGTTATGCTTTGGTGTTTTCTTAACTTAAGAAGTTGAAAATTATGAGAACCTTTTAAAATGAACGCAATAATTCTTCTAGTATGTAATTTTTTCCATATACTTTGTGACTTTGACTACAATAATAACTAGTATTACAGTTCTTTCAACCACTAAGTATAATCAGAGACTTATAAGCTTTTGTAACAATATCACAAAAAGGAAAAAACCGTCACACTAATGCACATAATTTATCGAAGAGGATTCTTTTTATTGCTTTTTCGTAAGTTTTAATCACACAGATTCCCTTGAACCAATTTATCTTTCTTGTTCAGTGTTGGCATGAAGCTTGAAATTTTTTTCTTCACAATACTTAGCCTATATGTTTATATATTTAAAAGTACAGCTTCATACATTAACAAAAAATACTTTGTTATGATTGATTTATTAATTTTGCGTTTACATATTTTTTGTTATTTTAGTCAAGTTGATTCTGATTAATCGCTTGCTCTTAAAATAAGTATTAATTTTTCCCTAGTGGGGCCGCTTTTTTGTGATTGACCAATTCATTTTAATTTTTCGAAGCTAGAATCAAAGTAATATGTAATTAGAGACATTTCTGTAGGTTACATTCTCGATATGGGAGACTTTAATTATTTTTGAGAATTTGATTACTGATAATTCAATATTGATAAGAAAAACTTAAACTGCTGATAACTTCTAACGATATTTTTGATTAGCTTGTCGAAAAAAGTAATATCTTGTTTATTTTCTTAAGGATATTATTCTGATGTCATTGTCTTTTAAAGCTATAAGTTGGGTAATATTCAAAAGTTTGTTTATGATGTTTTATATACTGCCGTGTAAGTATCAGAAAAACTCTGAAATGTAAGGATGTGAGATAGTATTCATTTATGAAAATCACAACATTTTATCACAAATGTTATTTAAAATAAATATTCGACTTACTACAAATTAAGTAGGTTGTTCTATGTTTTATGTATATTATTATTATTAAGTATATTTGTATAATATGTAGGTACGTCATTGTTAATATCATTTTATAGTGTAAATAAATTAGTAATTTTGATGTTTATATGGTATATATATAGTATTGTTTATTAAACAAATACCATAATAATTAAATAAATCCGAAGCCGGACCTAGTGTCAAAAACTGTTCGCTAGATATTATTATATTTTTTCATAATACATGGTCGCATATGAACTGCCTGAAGTGATAATGGTTGAACAAACAACATTATTTTTAATTAAGATAAACGAAATATATAAAAATAATTTAATGAGTAACAGTTTAATAAAAGATATTTTTAATACGATAAATAGTTTTATACGAAGGTCAAATTATAATTTCTTTTTACTTCTGACTTTCCAATATTAAAGCCGTAAAAGGTTGTTTTATTAATTCTGTACAATTTTAATCCTTACTCTGACTGAAACTGGCTTAAAGCTGTTGCAATTAACTTTAACAGTTATAATTAATTTTGTTTTTGCATATAAGTTTAATAGCAAATATTTTGTTTGGCTCTGTGTAGAAGAACTTTATTTTTAATTTTACGTTGGAAAAAATGCATTACTGCACACTACTCGGCCAGACGCGATGTCAGGGATAAATGAGATGATGTGGGGCTCCCGATATGCAAACAAGACAACTTGGGTATTCCAGCAGCTTCAAACTGGCCTTGTCCTCCAACTCTGTACCATAGTTAAGACAGCGTTTGTGATTCTCACAATCTTTGCGAACAACGCCCCATGAAGTCGTCCACCACCGCACCTTTAACAACACTTCTTGTTTAAGTTTCATACTATAAAGTTTCTATGTCCTTAATCCGAGTGAAGGTGATTTAAGGTGATTTAATTGAAAGAAATATATTCTTATCTCGGTTACATTCCAAACTAGGAATCGCGATAGTCTCCCAAAGCCCAGGAGCTATTCCATAATTTACTTTGCTAAACTAGACTGACCCCTCACCCCAGGCGTGTCCTGTATCGCAAAACCTATCAATATACCCCTGGGGATCCTTAAAGCACGTCAACCCTCCTCCTTGACAAGGTGATACCCTACATACTATATTGAACTTACATCTTTCCTATGTTCAGTAAAAACTTAAATTAAAAAAAAATAATAAAAAATATCGTTTCCGTATAAAAAAAATCATTATTAACTTGTTCTGGCGCCCTTCCATAGATAATCTTAAAGTTTAATTAGATACTGTTTAAGTAGCAATAATAAATTCCATTAATTTTCCATAATTGTTTTACTTGAGATGAAATTAATTTTATTGATATGCAAAAATTTTGCAAATAAATTAAAAATTAATTCTAGACCAAATTAAATGACACTGATTTATGTATTTTAAAAAATTATGTCTTACTAAGAAAAATAAAGATTAAATCAGTGCTTAAAAGAAAGTGGTAAAATTCGTAATAGAAAAGGATATAGACAGTTATTTTACAGTTTCATCTAGAAAACTGATCCAAGTAGATTCTGATTTGAAACCAAATTTTTAGTGATCTGTTGTCATTTGAGACGTACATGTTTTTCTTATAAAATAACAGACAGAAAATTTCACTGTAAAAAATGCACAAAGGTCATATGATACTTACTTTGTGGAGCTATTTTTATTGTATGCTATAAATGCTAAAACTTATTTCTTTAATATGATCAATGTCATTACATTTTATTTATAGAAATCGTCAAAATAATTTGCGGGTTTTGTTATTATATGCAGCAGTCGTAAAACAGGAGATGAGACTACTTTTCCACCTAGCATATACATATGTATGCAGGTGAGAATATAAACTTTTTATGTCACGTCTAACAAGACGTGACATAAAAAGTTTATATTATGATAATGTTTGTTTACACGTAATTCTTTTTATTTTTCCTTATAAATATTACCAACTACAGTGAGCGAAATCAAGTATAATTTTAATTAAGTCACATTATAACCCCTTAGTATATTTAGCGGTTGTTTCGAAACTAAATTTATAGTTGTACTAACGAACTTCACGTAAGTAATCCTATTATACGATAAGATATACCGTATACAAAATTCATCTTGAAGAGTCGTTTATGAAATACCATGTGCTACTTAAACATGTCAAATAAACAATTGATTAATTAATTCCATTAAATAACTCTGTCTGTACTATTCTAAGATAATAGTTGTAAGTATCCTTTTAAAGATTATTTATTTAATAAAATGCTTATGATTTACTTGTACCTCTAAACTATAGGTACTTCTATTAAAAATTGTTTAATTCATTCCATTACGATAATATGTAAATATCGGTTTAAATACCTTTTAATTCTATTGGGTAATTCAATTTGATATAATATTATAATTTTGTAAATAACAAAAGTCAGAAAACTATATTTATTCGATTGTATTGTTATATACATATATAAGTATCTATCAGTTACTCTAAAACTATAATAACTATAAAGCTATTCTGTTCATTGCTTATAATTTCATGTAATACGTGAAATCGCTAACAGTAAGAATAATGATGCAATAAAGAACAAAAATACGAAAATCGTTTCCACTAAACTATATCAGGATGATGACTATAAAGATGTGTTCAGTGAAACCTTTTAGTAGCAGTTCTAGAGAAAAACAGTAAGGAGAACATCAGTATGTATAAGGAGTAAATGTAATTGATAATATAAATTAATTTAATTTCAAACTTAATGTTGTGAGTCATGTTCTTTGCATTATGTTGTGTTTTTTTTTGTTAATAAACATTTTTTTCATTTTTCATTTTTCATGTACTATACTATAACATATATTTGGCATAAAGACAACTGTAGTAAAATTTCATTCCTGTATTCCTTTGAAAATTAAATACCTGACATTACTATCATAACCGGCTTTAGTTTTTTTTACTGTAGGTATCTACGTTTTTTTTTTTGTAATCCTTACTTTGTTCTGATTAATCATGTAATTGTTGTAATTAAAAACATGTATAACTTAGTTAAAAAATCTTTTTTTTATGTAACACTTTTCCGCTTATGACGATTTAAAAAAAAATGGAAAAATGATAAGCTCAAAAATAAGATTATTTATTATTCTATTTGCACCTTTGTAGTTTTTTCCTATCTTTATAATACGAAGGGTATTCTAAAATACATTAGAACTCAATTCAAAAATCGTAATTATGTACACTCTCCAGATTTTATTTTTTAAAGAATCGTTTTGTTTCCTTTCAACCCATTTTCTCGGAAAAGCTTGCGGTATTTATCTTTAAATTATATCAAATGTCTTTATAGTCCTGAAAAATAAGAGATTTCTACAGAAATGCGGTACAATAAAAAGGACGCCGAAGATATGGCTTTTTTGTAATTCTGAAGGATAATGAAGTTATATCTAACATTAAATTCATTGCTAAGCAATTTATTTGTCAAGTGTAATTTAATAAACATATCAAATATAAACAATACAAATATTATATCATTGTTTTATTGAATAATATATACAATCAGATTATTATTATGTAAAATAGTTACTAAAATGAGTTTATATTTATGTTTACTTTTGAAGTGCTTATGTGGATCAGCTTATAAGACTAAGTAGCAGAACATCCAATCCAATATATTGGTTAAACAGAACTTCATAATTACGGTTCAAGAATATAACT
The DNA here is from genome assembly GCA_018231785.1 of Danaus gilippus. Taxonomy (NCBI): domain Eukaryota; kingdom Metazoa; phylum Arthropoda; class Insecta; order Lepidoptera; family Nymphalidae; genus Danaus; species Danaus gilippus. Next base: position 10,205 of record DVQO01000146.1, read on the forward strand.
TTAAACGTATAATATTAATAGCTGATTAATTCAAATATATTCCGTATAGTTATTAGCATTTCATTTGATTAATAGCGTCATGTATTAACAGAGGCTATATAGAAAGCGCATATATTTTAGCAATCATTGTTGGAATTAAAAGCAAACATTACTCGGACATAAATTATACTGTTTGATAAATGAGAGTTCATTTTTAATTCATAAGGCTTTTAGGATGTCTGTTTATTTGTGTAGGCATAATACGTATATTTTTAGGGTAAGTTGTAAAAAGTGGTGTTTGTTTAAGTATTTAGTATGCGGGTATCTGTCCAGATTAAACTGTACGAAAACCGACAATGCCGCTCGAAATGCTTTGTCTCCTATACTTTGTTATTTACATAATATATATATATATATGCGATGAATTTTATTTAAGATACATTTTTGTAAAATATAATAGTAATTTGGACTCATTCGATAATTTATAACAATATGGTTACACACACATCAAAATAGAATAACGGAATCAATTTAGTCATTCTTATAATAGGTTTGAGTTTCAATACATAATTGATATCAATGATTGTCGGAATGTAAAATATTTTTGTTTTATTTTTTTATGATAATTTTGTCATATAAATGGGTAATTTTGTCATTAAATTCTTCTAATAAAAGTTCTGGTAGTTTGTTCCCCTCGATATAGTTCTAGTGTGTCTCTAAAATGAAAAATTTGGTGAGGGGAGTGAGAAGCAACAAACACACTATATAGTGTTATAACGCTGTAGTTATATTTCTACATAGCCTCTTACCTGGATAACCTTTGTAATTCTCTTTCATCACCTTGCAAATCTATAAGGACACTTTCTTAGCAATGCTCCAGATAAGTTTTGGGTTATTTTGGTTTTTATATTATATTATATAAGTATACTTTAATGAAATTATGCATATTATAAATAATTTGAGGGAAAATTGTAGATGCAATACTTTATTTTTGTTATAGAAAATGTAATAAAGAATTAAACACAAAAATTTTTCATTAACTGTTACACACCTAAGTTATTATCAAATTACAATCAATAAGTGTACAAATAGCTTGTTCCTTATTTAATTTTGTCTCATCTAAAACACTTCTATGAAAAAAGCTGCAAGAATGAAAGTAGGTGTTAAAGATAGCTTTGATTTTCTATTTTTAGAAAATGTTGATGACACTAGAGCTACCCAGGAATGAAATAAGGTCAAGTCTAATTTAATGTGACGTGAGCCGTATTAAAGAGAGCTTATTGGAATAGCTTAGCACTAATTTAAAAGTATTTTTTTAACCATTCATTTCTAACTTAGTAGTAACGTATTAAGTTGAAGAAAATAACCATAAGCATGAGAAGAAATATAAGCATAGAAAGAAATTATATTATCTTAGTTTGACTAATCATTGAAAAGTATAGCGAAATAATTATATGCTAAATAATAATAATAATAATAATTTCATAGTATATCGGGTGTCAGGCTATTATAGTTCCTTCGTATAAAATTATGGCGATGGATAGTGTATGGTAGTCTTGTGTTAAACTTTGACTGTACACATGAAATTTGAGATTTCAAAATAGCTGCTCTTAAACTTTTACAGAAACGGAATATTCTATCGCAGATTTTCATAGTAATGAAGTAGTCTTATATATGTTAAATTGTAAATAATACACATAAAGAAAATTAAATTTTACTCTATAATTAGTTATTATATTCGACCCGAACGATCAAGTAAAAAACTTTTTAGAGCATTTTGGTCTTGGTACTGGGCAAGTGATACATTTTAACGTACATGAGTATTGTCATATAAAAGCACATGTGAATGACGAACGTACTGTTTGACACAAAATAAAGGGTAGCTGTTCCATTTAGACCCATACTTTATTAATTATTTTGTTATCCTAAGACCCAGTTTCACCAATCAATGTTTTTTAAATCTAAACAAGGTATTTACTATCAAACCTTCAAAATTATAATCGTCTGTTAAAATATTTACGTTCCACGATAACAAATTAACAACGTATTATTAAATGTCATGTTAAATGACCGACTACCAAATTATTCGTTCTTGTTATAAGACGACCAAATGGAAACTATAGCGTTTAACACGACACGTTTGCCACGATGCACCACTTTATACTTTGATCTATATATCCCTCGATACGTCACTTGTAAGCTAATGCGACCAAATTTTATATATCATTGGTTGCATATATTTGGCACTCAAAAAGTTATCTTTTCAATTAACTAGGTGTAACCTGTCAAAATCGTGTCAATAAATTGTGTTACATATTATTGTGTTTTAAGTCTAGGCATAGTGTCCAAATTATAAGAGATAAAAGAAAACTTAATTTGCAATGTCATAGAAAAGCTGCAGGCAAAATCATCAAAAGAAATGAAATTTTAATTCACTTTATTAATAAGTACAAGTAAATAGTCGAAACTGACAAAACAGATGACGTTACTATGGTTACAAGAAATCAGGGCTGCGATTGGACAATTGAGTTTTGACAATGCATTAACAGTCTGTTAGCCATTAGACGGAGTTCTAGAGCAGGAATTAATATTAATCATCCTATTAGCCTGTCGCTATTTGTTAAAATTTACTTTAGATATTACAACAACGCAACAAAGTAGGTATATTTGGAGCTTGAATTGACGTAGACATGGTAAAGACCAACCAAATTAATAAATGTCTAAGCATTAACCGTTTTCCGCGGTAACCAGTCTGTTTCTTAATAAACGTTTATATTTAATAATGTTTAATGTATAGTACATTTCAATAGAAATTGGCAATATTGTTAACAAAACAATTGACCACGATTACTCCGTTCTTACGTACAATGGAAAGTCAGTCCTGACTCCTGATAATAATTTCATCTCAATGAACCCACCACTGTTTTTAACAATCTTTTCGCCATTAAGCCTAAAGTGTTTCTATTCTTCATTTTTATTTCAACCTTTTTATGTTGACACAATTTACACAAAGCAATTTGGAACGCACGAAATATTTCGAAAAACTCATCAAATTTGCTTTTAGGTCTTTTAGATGTATGTATTACTCCAACTCTCACCACTCCGACTAGAACTATTTGAATCTTCGTCACTCATGTTAAATTACAAACCTGATAAGTTTGTCGAGAACTACAAGGTATAAGTAAAAACAATTATTAATTTAGACTTGAAGCTGAGCTCAATTGAGTATACATAATTCAAGTTAAAATAAATACTTCTTTTTATACTCCATTTGTTTCCATAATCTCGCCTTGTATCACGCCGCTTTGGCACTTGTCGGCTCCAAGTAAAGACGCATGATATTTTAGTGTTCCGCATTTCGCTCCTTTATAGGTTCAATAATAATTAAAAAGATAGATAACCTTATTAATGATTATTAAAAGCTAGATTTAAGCATTTAAAATATTAAGAAAATAAACATTTTCTCGGTAACGTACTACATATAATTTGATTACGCATATATTGTATAATATAATTTAGTTAAAAAGTTAATTTTTCGTTAATATTATTTCGATACTTCAATTAAGTTTCATGCTTACTATATTTAATGTATTTTTTTTTATTTCCTTATTCAGGTATTTTTGTCGGCAATCAAATAGTGTCAAATATAGTGCGTTCGGTGCGCCGTCGACGATTGTTTGTATGCGCAAAAGAAGCCACCGCACGTGTATCTTGACTTTGTACTAGATTAGCCGCAAAATTTCTTTGAGACTTCAGCACCCGACCTTTGATGATGTCGACAAGGCAACGCTTACTATCACAGACAGTGCCGATGGTTGAAACTAGGGATGTACTCTCTTTTCTTTTATTGGATATTTTTATTTCCTAAGTACGTTTGTATATGGTACCTAGTGTTCGTAATTCACATAAGTCCAATTTTACAAAAAATAACCATATATGTATTCTTTGCGACTCATAGAGTCCCTAAGCGTACATACAGCGAACTCCTTTACTTACTCCCTGAAACGACACTCAGTCCTAATTGCAAGACGCAAGAGTCTTGCAGTCTTGGTTTTGACCAAGACTAAGACCGATTTCGGGCATCACTAAATAAAAGTAACAATATAAGTTTTTCGTACAAATATTTTTATTTGTTTTCCTTTATATTATCTAGCAAGTACATGATGAAATTAAGTTGTGCTTTTAAAAATAGCTAGACAAAGTTTTTGTGACTAATAAACGGAGAATTGGTTTAATTCTTAATTAAAAGTTGAAATAGATTAAACTCATTAAGTTTATGAACATTGGAAAACTACATTCCTTTAGATTTGTGCAAACGGGACGCAAGGACTTTCATTATATGAAATTGATGGTTACTTAACATTTTAGTCCAAATAATAATTGATAGCCTCCAGGGGACAAGGGTTATATTTGAAGCCCTTTGATTAGAACACCGCTTTCCTTAATTTCCTTTCAGAGATGTAGTTACCATTTATAACGTATTGGGAATTTAGTAAACATTAAGTAAACGTTTCGTATTAATATCACCATACATCCACCGTCTATGAGAATAAAATTTCATGAATATTTTAAGTCATTTGAAAAAACATAAGTTTAAATGAAGTAAAACCATACTCCTTTAAAATAAATGTTATATAAATAAGAAGGTTTCGTTAGTAGCCCCGAACTCATTATCTGCCCGCTTATCTTGGCTCTTAATAAGAATACGGTTTTCATGAATGATCGTCACGAGTATGGAAAAGTGCTAGTAAAGTATAAGAGGAAAATAATTTTTGATTCCGTAATAACATTCATCAGTCTTAATTTTATTTTATTCTGGACAAGATGCATTTAAATATACATGTTAGTAAGGCGGTTGATACGTTGCTTTCATTTTTACATTCTTGGCACGAACCACCAAAATGAAGTACGCTAGTTGTGTTTACAGTCAGACTCGTTGTTGAAATCCAGTTAAATTCTATTTTACATTTAAATTATGATAGAATCATTTATCATTGTCCAAAGTTATGAGGCCTTTTCTCTGTTTTGTGTTTAAGTTAACCTAGCTTTTCTAAATAAGATATCTTACAATTTTTTTGATACGAATAAAATTAAAATATACTAAAGCAGTACCAGTATTATTTTATTGATATTATAAATACTGTATACTTTAAAGAATACGTCACACAAATTATATATTGGACTATCCTTTGCTACAAATTTATAATTTGATAAGAGTCTAACATTATTAATACAAAATAAATTTTACGATTTTCTTAGACGGGTACAAGTCGCTGTTTACATACATAATATAAAGGAAATAAAAATAGGGGTTCAAAATTTTCTCTGAAACTTGCAGCGCGTTTTTATTTGGAAAATTTTAATAAAATTACAAAACTCTTTGAGAAAACCAGCGAGACTCAGATAAATTAGAACGTGCAGTAATACTTTTCTTAAAACTCAAACAAAAAGAAATCACTTAGCATACGATTTTCGTCTGAAATGAATAAATGAATATATACGATTATTTCCTATTTGTAGAAGATTAACATCCAATTAATAAAAAATACAATGACAGTGAATCAGTTCATTTCAACATAATATCTGCGATAAGAATAATGTAATAAAACTAAAAATTGATGAATAATAAAAGAAAATATGGTCTTACGCTTTATAAGTAGCATAGAGTCTGAGAGACCATAATACGCAGCTGCGTTAATGACGTTAGTACACATTATCCTCAGCGACGCTCCTGAGAGGGTAATATCTTGTATAAACAGGTCTAAGATGTTTGGTTTTATAACATGAAAATATATTAACTTTATTCATTTATTTCATACCGTCTGCGTTATAATTTTGTTTATATTGCTTTCATCATAAAGAAATCTATATTATGTATTTGAATTCATTGTGGTATCTAAATTCAAATAGAAATAAAAAAGACAGATACGAGTTTGATCCAATGAAATATTTTAATTTTTATTTTAAACGAAAACTATAAATGAAGATTGTAATCTTTGGCATGGGAGAATTATGACTTATATAAATACGATATTTATCTTATGGTGGTTGTCTCAGTAAAATAGATAAATCTACAAAATACAAAATATTTTTATTATTTGTAGAATGTTTAAAATTTTCCAACTCATGGGTATATTTTTGAAATTATAGTACTCAAGTCAAAGAATATTATTTGACTAAGGTCCAAATATGTATAAAGATTTTAATGTAAGAATTTAGAGAGTAAATCAAAGTTTCAGTTTATTTCTTATTAACTTATTATATAGCTGTTTCTAACAAAAGGCTAAGTAATACTTTTTACTCATCTTATTCCTTCACAGCCTTTGAAAAGTCGAACCCATCCTAAATTCAAGCGCTCGATCAAAGGTAACAACGAATTATTCAAAATCCTGTGTGTAGACGAATCTTATCTTTTATCAAAGGGAATAACGCAATCCCATTTAGGATGACTGTATAGGATTTGTGTGTACACATATTTTATTACCTCATAAAAAATCTACCAGAATGGTTCATTTAACCAACCATTTCAAATTTATTTGCTTTATAAGTAATTTTAAATAGAAAATTACTTTTAAAGATTACGAGCGTATCAAATCGATACTAAATCATTATTTTATTGCAAAACACTATCATTAGCTATAATATGTTAGACTCTGACACGGATTTATGAGGGTATGCCTTTATTGCAATGGTGATAAATGATCTGAAATTCAGACACTGAAATAACGTTCACCCAAGACCTTAAACCCTATCTCAAGTAGCTGAGAAAATCAGAAATTTTGGGAAATAAAATTTAAATCAATGTTACCATTTCATGAATTGCATAATTACTTGGAATAAAGGAAAATATTTTTAAAATTTTTTAATTAACTGGCCTCAAGCACGTAAATTCAATATATATAAATCACACAATAATATTATAAAATATTCGACTTGAAGTATAACATTATAAAACCATAATAAAGTTATACATACATAGTAAGTTTTATGCTTTACTTTTTGAAACTCTAATAAAAACATTTTTATAAAAAAATGTGTCTTAGGAATAAAGTTATTTGTAGGAAATAAAAATATAAAACATTGGTATTGCAAAAACCACTAAAGTTGGCCAACGGTTTCAAAGTTATGAAGTGAAGTAGTTCATTTTTTTATACTGAAGTTAAAACTTATAATAACAAGCTTTAATTTTAGCATGAAACAGTACCCTAATTAAGGCTTAACAAGTTTCTGAATGGCAGACTAGCGGTCAGAGGTAACTGGGACGAAGTTCAATGAATTGACTACCATCTGAGGTTTATAAGTGAACCCTCAGGTGACATATATTTAGTCACATACATATTTATTTTGCCAAATAGTAGTCAATATTATTAATTCTGTGTTTAACGTTTACTTCTAATATTGTCTGAATTCAACCCTTAATAAACCCTAAATTTTTAGTCCCCATGTTTTTTTTTGTTTTAAAATGGTAAAAAATCTTAATTAATAAACTAGAAATTTCATAGGGATATCAGCGAAATCAAATCTTACTCACCAATTAAAAAAAAACATTAAAATACTACTAACATTAACAGTTACTAAAATAAATAATATACATACTATATGATGGTTAAGGAAATGTTTGCTATTCAAATATAATAAATAAAAATTTAGTATACTAATTATCCGGTACATACATACATAAACATCTCCTTGTCTGTTCGTCAAGGTATTTTAAGTTAATAAAAATAAAATCTTACATAGATGAACATACAAAATAATTTAAGACCATATTTTTATAGCAGTTAGCAAACTTACGACTGTACGAATAATTTATTGAAAAGTTATGTATTTTTTGCAAGAGTGGCTTTCATACGATGTATCCCATATCCGTGAGTAAATTGCTTCTTTTTACAATAGCCAAAATCTGAATAAGAAAAAGGTTTATAAGAAAACATACAGCAATAAACTTTCCGGATAATGGTTTTCTGTTCCTTTATAAATATTTGTACTATCTTGGAAAATAAAGTTTTAAATGTGATTGACAAGATAATAATTTAATTTTCCTTGTTCTTTGAAATATGAGTAATTTAATTTAATTTTTTTCATCATTCTTAAAGGAATACATATTTTTTACTTTTAATTAATTAAAGATAATACGTTTTCTTACGCAGTTTTTTCTTAATTAATATTTATAAAAAACTGCAAACCAGTTGTGACCGTTTAACAAAGTGTGACAATGTAGGTTTCATAGAAAGTGGTCAACTGGGGATCATCTGGTACACGTCACACCGGGGTGGCGGCTTGGGGACGCCGTCACCCATTGTACCGAGTCCCCGAGCTGGTTATGGTACGCATTATACTCCATGCGTACCGTAAAGAAAGAAAAGATAGGAGGATGAGACACATTCTCGAATAAGTCAAGCCTGTCAGACCCACACGGCAGGTGGACTGTCGGCGGAGTCGCGGAAGTCATACATAATAATAGTTCCCGTGGTTCCGTCATTCGCGGTATAGAAGGATACCGCTGAGTTTTTAGTGGGTAGAGGCTGATCTTTCGGGAGCAGCGAGTCCCACATACCCGTGGTCGGTTCCCCAAACTGGCCGAGGGATGCAGAAGAGCATTTTCTCAGCGTAAAAAAAAAGGTACACGTCGCACGTCTATAGGGTTAAAGATAATTTTTCCAGCTACGGAATATTCAATAGTCAAGTTGCCTGTATTTCTGATTTTCTAAACTTCAAGTAATTGTTATAGGCTACTTGTCTGAGCCCATGGCGGTAAACTCTGAGGTTCTTCAGGAAGATTTGTAGCAAAATGTGCAGCAAAAATAGGGGAGATTCTCAATGTAACTCTATTTTTGCTGCACATTATCCATCTGTTTAAGTGTTTTTTTTTTTGCTTACTTAGATGGCAGTCTTGGGGCCAGTAATCAATTATAGTTACAAAAGGACGCCATGGAGAAGCGTGTTAATTTATCACTTCAGTTAATTTCCGAATGGGGCGATGTCAATCTTGTGAAATTTAACGCAACCAAAACTCCAGCGTATCTTTTCACTGACAAACGAAGTCAGTTCACCTTGACTCCAACTTTTGGGAATATATCCTTGAAATACTCTGACTGTATTCAAATGTAAGTTATTAAGGTATCCTCGAATCTTAATTTTGGGGCGTTTCATTGAGTTCAAAGCCTAGGAACAAAATATATTTTGTACGTTGCAATTTTTTAAGGTCTCTGTTTGATAAGATTTATATTCATTTTAGCACAATTTTCAGCTCCAGTAAATTGTACGTAACGTCATCAATTGTCCAAGACTACAATAGCTTTTATTAATGTATGCATAAGTTCAAAATTGCTAGATTTATGCTTTGGTAATACTAAAAATATATACATACCTATGGCTTCAACACAGAATGGGTAAAAGTGCATTTTATCCAAAGGTAAAAATAACTGTGATTATTTCGTGTTCAAGTACAACAAACCAAACAATTATTTTCAATTGTATTATTTATGAAGACGTCTTTGTAAAATACTTTAAAGAAAAGATGTAAAAGATTTTTATTGTCTGCCTTGCTTTCAGAAATAACAAAACCTTTACGGAAAATGAAATAACAAAAGCAATTGTTGGTATTACTTTATGCTATGGCTAATGGAGACATGTTTGTTGTACAATGTATTAGAACTTACACAATTAGATTCGTTAAAGAAATCTTGTTGATTTTTTATATAATCAACATTATATTTTATCATTATAATACCTTTGTAACAAGTTAAAAACTTCAAATTAATTTCTGTTATAATGTACAACCATTCCATTTGAAATATTTGTGATATTCTTACACCAAAATGAATGTCATAAATGTACTGTTCAAATATTTGACTGGTAAAAAGATATAATGTTTTGCTATGAGGTAGTGCTTATCTAATTTTATAAAAAAGAATATATGTATATTTGAAAAATATTTTTTTAGAAGTCTTTTTTCAATGATATTTCAAGTAGAACTGAAATTGAATGAAAAAATAACGTATAATCAAAATATACAACCTCATTCCCAATATGGAAAACGTTGAATGTTGTGAATTCCCTCACAAATCTAATCTGAAAAATGAAAATACAGATTTCGAAATAATTTTTGGTGTTTGCATAAGGAATTTAACTTTTTCAAACCATTAAATTTACTCCGACGTTAAGGAAAACTTAAAGACTTTCCTATAGTTATTCGAAAGCTTAAACGTAAAGAATGATGCAACGATATGCAACAAAACAAAAACGATTAAGGCCGTAAGATTCTCGTACTGCTTGAAGTTGAATTGAGTGTTTTATCGCTGTCTCTTTTGATAATCGTCAGACGATATAAACGAAAAATTCAGCAAACAGTAAGTACTTTATTATTCAAAAATGAACCTCTTTATATTTTTAATACTTTTTGTTTCTATCTAGCCTCTACAGAGAATCGCTAGGTATGAATCTGTCACCTTTATAGATTTTTTCACTATTTTTAAGTCAACCTTTAATAGAAAATAAATAAAAATCTTGCCTTTTTAAGTAATGCAAGCTCTCTTCCACTCCATTGGCGTTTGACGACGATGAAGTACCTAGGTCTTGTCCTCGATAGTCGGAGGAACTTCGCGGAACACTTCCGACGTCTGGCTCCTAAGTGGGAACGGACAGGGGCTGCACTCAAGCGGCTCCTGACTAACTTAGGGGGAACGAACGTCTCCTCCCGGAGGCTGTATTCAGGGATCGTCCGGTCGATGGCCCTCTACGGAGCCCCCGTATGGGCCCCAAACTTGAGACGGCGACCAGCTCGTACGCTGATCGCGTCTCAGAGGTTTATATCCATTCGGACAGTCTGTGGGTATCGCACAATCTCCGGAGAGGCAGCAAACCTCCTTGCCAGATCAGGGCGTGGCGGGATGAGCTCCAGCGTAATCTCATGGCTCAGTGGAAAGAACGGTTATCTCAGCCGAAGGCCGGGCTCGCTACTATCGCAGCGGTAAGACCCCTCTTTGAGGAATGGCTTGAAAGGCGCCACGATGTCCTCACCTTCCGCCTGACGCAGGTACTCACCGGACACCTATTTTTTTGGGAGGTACCTGTTTCGGATACAGAGAGAGGAAACACCCGGGTGTCGATATTGCGTTAACCAACTAGAGGACACGGTGGAGCATACGGTGGCGGACTGCCCAGCTTGGGCTGAGTATCGCCGTGTTCTCAGGGAAGCCATCGGCGGCGGCGACCTTAGTTCAGGCAATGGTGTTGCGCAAGAGAAACTGGGAAGCCGTCTCCTCCTTCTGCGAAGCGGTCATGCTAGCTAAGGAGGATGCGGAGCGTGTGATAGAATAATCCTCCTCACGCCCCGCAGGGGACGCTCCAGGCGTTGGGGATCGCGAGATAATCTCCAGCCACCGTAAGCGCGGATCTGCGGATGGCGAGCAAGGGTAGCTTGCCGCCCGATCAGAACCAGACCCGAGCGGACGGCGCGTAGCGTACCGCGCGCGCGTCGAAGAGCCATCAGACCAAAAGAGATGGGGCCCTAGAGCCGATGCCAGGCCAGGTGTAAGCGCAATAATGTACCGCGGCCAGGTTCGGAGCAGGAGTAGGTACGGACTGACACTCCCTCTTGCCCAACCCAGGACAAGAGGGGTCATTTGATGATTTTCCACTTTAAAATAAAAAAAGCTCTACTCAACTGTATTTATGTTATTATTTTTTGTATGTTACCCTTTTTAAATCTATAAGAGTTTAAAGAATTAGATTCGGATGATGTTACATGCTAGTTAAGTTACCATAAAAATTTATGTTTGTTAAATATATTTATAAAAACATAAGGCTATATAATGTACTTTTATAATATACTTGTGAAGTATATTTGTGAGATTTTTTTTCCTTCTAAAATATGTATATATTTTCTGAAAATAGTAATAAAATGTGAAGGCCATATCTAAGATTAGTATGAAAATAATTTAATTTATATAAGAAATAAACGCACTGTAAATTGTTCATTTTATGTATTTTGACTTTTCCTACTTAAAATTTTTCATCCCCATTCAATTCTTCCAATATTAACAAAAATGCTGCTAGTATTTGAGAATGAGTTAAGGTTTTTCATTTAAAACTGACATAAATACTCTCTGTACAGCATTAAAGCTTTTTATTTCTTTGAATAATTAAACTTTTATTCTTATACTTACTAATCACATAAGCCCAGTTTATAGCCCCTTAAACTTATTTCAAGTTAAGTATTTAAGTAAACCGTAACATATAATTGTGCTTTAATAAATAAAAATTCATAAAAGCAAAGTAACATTAATTAGATAATAATAATAATATTGTTTGATAAGATGGCAATCTGTTCATACATACTCGTAAATACATCATTTTTATGACAATTGTTATTATTACAATTTTGTTCTGGTTTTGTTTTTTTTATTTCAATGTATTTAATTCCAAGTAATGTTAAATGTATATATTTTTTAAACTATTCGACAGATTTTCAGAACAACTAATGTCGAGGATAATATTTATATTTGGATTCTATTCTATCTTGCATAACCTTTGTAGATGCGAACACTATATCTAGAAAGAAATTATTTTAAGACACATTTTATTTTCTCTTAACAACCATGAACACGTCGCTTTTGTTAATGTATACTACTTTATTAGAAGAGACCGAAACGGTCGTTTGTTTAAATTGGAAAATATTCCATAAACGCACGGATTCATTATATTCTTCAGAAAGTTACTGTTTTTATCATTGTAGAAATAAATATTGCATTTATTTGTTAATTCTTTCATTTATGCACTAATCTGTTCTTGTGTACAATCGTGTTTAACTTTTTCTCTGGAAACTTAAATTAATACTACTTGATAATCATGAAGATTGCTCATAAATGCTACTTATTTTTGTTATTATAATGATATCTTCCCGAATTATCAAAGGTCGTTTTTCTCAAGTTATAAACTTCATGAATATTTGAATTTTCACTTTCATTTGAAAGGAATAATAATAACACTATGTAAAAAATAATATAATAAGGTTTATTATTAATCCATAATTAATATTTATAAATTGTTCCATAACTTTAAAACTTCAATTTTCATTTATCTATTATAATCAGTCTAAGGTACGGTCAAAAATTTTCACCTGTTTTTATCGTCAAATTATTTCCATTAAATTCTGCTTATTAGTATTAAAATTTGCGGGGACTCCTAACACAAGTTAATTCCATTACTTAAAAGGAGCTGTATCTGCTGTATCTAGGTATAAGTTACAGAAATAAACAAATTTATTATTATTAAATTTATTATATTAAAAGCGTGATAATTCAACATCATAAACGTTAGGTCTTTGCCAACTTTTTAAATGAAATTTCACCCATCTTTAATAAAAATTGTAAGGTGTGAATACTTCAACAGTGTAAGGTTTTCGTGTAGAAAAGACAAATGGAATGAATGATGATAGAATGGTGGCCATTAAATTCTTAAAAAAAGGGGAACGGTGCTAAAGGGGTGAGTAGTCTCTTGGTTACCGGTTTACGCTTAGTAGACACTTCACACTGGCATACTTTTTCTGTCCACAGTATTATCCACTAATATATATTAAGAGCGGAGATAAAAGAACATGAGTGGGGACATAAAAATTTGATTATTTGATTCCTTTACAATTTGAAATTAAGCCTTATAATAGACGTTTTAGGAAACTGCTGTAAGGACAGTTGGGTCCTAATTTCTTTAAGAAAGGTTTAAGTGTGGGATAAAGAAAATTATTACAGAAAGTACTTGGTTGCCTCAGCTTGGAAATGTTGAGATGACATATTTATTACATAATGAATTTAGAATATTGTGTACAAATATAAAGGAAATAAAAATAATTTTTACTTTTACTGATTTCGTATTTAAATATATGTATATATTATGTTCTTAGAAGAAATAAGAAGAAACAAAAGTTTTAATCAAGATACAAAAATAAGTAAAGCGTGTATTATATATTATGTATATACACTACACTCAAAGGCCAACCTAATATTTTTCGAGAATGAGTTGAATTTTTTTTCGGTCTTTTCAACTTAAAATTAATAGTAATTATATCCACATACTATTAGGACTCAACATCATTATATAAAAATAATATTTTTTTATTAATAGTCATTTATAAAGGACCACAAATGTTAACTACATTAATAATAACAAAACCTTTAAAGTGACTATCGAAAAGTGGGGTATCGTAAATTTCGTAGTTTTATTGTGTCTAGTTTGTTAATTAACAAGTTATGCTGAAACCAGTTCGACTGAGTTCAAGATTTCAAGAAAACTACGAAACTCCTTAGACATATCTATACATATTGTTATAACAACTATATTAATTGTATAACTCGTAAGTTATCTAAGACTTTATGATTCGCCCGATATTAGGACCGAATTTCCAATTCATTGTGAGTGTGGTATCAGGAATCTCCCGTTTGAGACAGCTAGGTGTTTCTTTTGCGGAAACAGCAGCTTCATTGCTATATCATGTTTTATCCACACAAGTGTTTGCTGAACTTTTTAAAATTTTGATTTAATTTTTAAATTTTGAGCTTTAACAACAAAAAATATATCTATAAATCTCTTTACATACAGTTTCTAAAATAATCATATACTAGAATAATATCTAGTAAAAATATTGCTAAAGTACAAGGAAGACTGAAATTGTAAAATTAACAAAAAATATTATTTAGTAGGTTTGAGTGTGTACGTGTATGCATATGATTGTCTGTGGGTGCATTTTGGTAATTACTGTGAAACACTTGACACCCAACTAATGCTGTCATTTCCTAGAATTTATAGCGAAGACCGAAGCAAATGGCCAAGTGACAACGGTACCGTAGATAAATGGTGGTTATACCCAGAGTAGATACTTATATAAATCTTTTATGTCAACTAAGTTTTAATTGGCAGAAAATTTAGTACAATGTGGAAATAATAACAATAACGTATAACTCTGAATAAATTCCAGTCTGTGAAATCCGATAATATGATATGGTCTGCTGTGTATTATTTTGCACAAGAATGATAAAATAATGCAAGATACTTGTGACAAAATTGCTTTTGCAAGTCCTTTATTACTATAAATTGGTTTCAGGAACCAATTTTAGTAATTGATCAAAAATACTTTTCAGTCAATATTGATAATATTATTAGGAATAATACAAATACATGCAATTAACTTTTCATAATTATATTTATCAAGCCGTAGCGACTGACGATTCCAAATATTCCGATTCCAAATAAGTATAGGTATATATATTATATATATTTTGGGATGATACTATTATATTACTACTATTTTAATACTAAACTTTATCTTCCTTTATAGAAATATAATAATAGTTGAACTATTTTTAACTTCAAAGTTTTATAACAGTATATAGGTTATTTTGATCTTGCACAAACTTAAATTAAAAACAGAAAAAGTTAAAATGACAACGTAACATATTACACTGATTAATACACGGCTTATTTAAGCTCGTTTGCTGTATCTTTATTACTTTTAAAACGATTCCAAACATAAATCCAGAGTTGTAATCGTTTTTATAGTCATTATAAACCATGAGGGAAAATATTATGTCTTCATTTATTGCTCTGCTTTTTATGTGGATTTCCATAAACCAATGTATATTAAAAACTTTATGCAATAAAAATCAGAACCAAATTAAGAAATAGGTATTGTTAGACATAATTATTTATAATGTTTTGAATTGTTGTCTACTTCACAATTCTCTGCTTAACGTTATTTATATTCTAATATTTATTGGGAATTCTTATTATAGTCAACTAGCGTCATCTGTATATTTGTTACAATAGTGTAAATTAATGTTAGTTATATTTTTGTATAGTAATTTAATTTTCAAAATACTGAACAATTGGTTTTTCAATTTATAATTATTAGCCTTAGCTTTTTTTACATAATGTTAAAAGTTTTATTACTTAATGTTAACTCTTATGATTGGAACTAGCGCCCTCTGTATGATATTATAACGTAACCTAAATATATTACCTTTGAATATTATAAATACTATGCAAGTGCTAGACTGTATATTCTGTTACGAGTTGTGAAGCAACAAACATCTGACAGGAAGTACTGCCTAAATTATTTTTAACATATTATATTAAATATAAATATTACATATTCTACCAAATCTAAAATGTTAGTAATAAAGAATAATTGAAAGTCAAGATCATATATATGAATAAGTTAATCTTTTAAAATTCTGACATGGATTATATTACAGCAGAAATATTTCAATTGGCAAAAGGACCTATTTTTACATGAAAAAGAAAAGTCACCATTCAGTAAAATAATACGGGGTAGGTAGAAATCAACCTCATATTTATATCAGGCTACAGACGTAGGGGTATAACTTTTTATGTTCCGTTAACTAGTGTATGAATGCTTATATTTCTTAATCCAAATATAAAGTACACGTACTGTAAAAGTTCAGTTACAGAGCACCAAACTCGGTTTCAGAGTAAATAATAAATGTGAATCTGAAATTTAAATAAATGTCAGCATCGAATGAAGCCAAATTTAAGTATTTTTATAAAAAAGTCGAGATATATTATCGGTGATAATTAAAAAATATTCATCTGTTACCTTTGAGAGCTTTTCTTATTTTACATATAGGATGATTTTATTGAATTTATCTCTTATAATTTCTTTCTCTACAGTACATTTAACTATAACATATGTACGACACAATTTTTAATGATTAATTTTAATTATAAAATGTTTGAGGCATAAAAATAATTAAAAGAACCATTTATTAACCTTTTTCTTGTGAAAGGTGGCAAACGAACAGATGACATACTTAATGGGCAATAGTGACCGTCGCCCATGGACATCCGCAACATAAATGTTGAGGATGCTTTGCAAACCTTGATTATTGAGGAAAAGGAGGGTGGGAATAAGAAAATACTTCTCCGGTTGAGCCAGCTCATGTTCGAGCTGTAGAAATTTGACTACAGCTAGACTCTACCACCTGAAATATGTAAATGCTGAAGTATTTACCAAATAACTTGTAGGTGTAGGTACTTGTGATGCAAGTGAAATTCCAATTAAAGAATTTTTTAAATCAATTTGAAATAGGTTGTTTCGTTTATTACAATTCCAAGGAAATAATATTACGATTTTTTAAACTCTTTTCATTAATATAAAAAAGATATTAGGTAACATGTACGAAGACTTTGTTTGAATTAACGTTAAATTAATTACGTTATAATTGACGTTTCATCAAACAAGAACTAAAAATAGTATGTATATATATTTCTTGTATTTATGTTGTTACTTTTATAGAGGCTGCTGTGTTCCCACAACCTTATCTTATGGAATTGTTTTATTGAACAGAACAAAAAACTAATCTACATATAATATATAAAATAATTAACAGTTTCGTAGACTCACCTTTCCTATTGTCTAATATTGAATTCAATTGTCCACGTATAAATTCTAGATATAAACCATTATTTAATGTGCCGATTTGTAAAACTAAAAGTACTAATAATATCTTCTTATATCGTAGCTGCCAAAATTATAATAAAGTTT
>DVQO01000147.1:0-27733 GCA_018231785.1 Danaus gilippus
TTATTATTATTATTATTATTATTATTATTATTATTATTATTATTATTATTATTTGCCAACACCTAGTCTTCCTTTCTTCCGTCAACAACTATTTTGGATGTTATTACGTGCGAGTGTAGAGCAGGCTGATTGATATCTGTCGCTGTAACAACACAACTCTGTACAAGTCAGTGTATTTGCGAGATTTATTTTATTTCGTTGGCCTTACTATTTGATGTACTTCATGTATAGTTTTGTACTTAGTGTTTAATTTGCTGAATCCCCAATTTTTTTGATTTCTTTTCACAAGTGTTCGTCACATTCATTTCATTGTGATGGTTATTATTTGATACGTTTTTAAATTGATTTCTGGTAAACGATGTTGTTGAGTGTGACCGTCAACAGGTACAATTACAGTTTTTTCAAATATTTATGATGCATAATTGAATTTATAATTTATTGTATATTCGTTCACCTCAATTGGGTGAAGAAAAACAAAAACAGAATAACTCGTTGAAGATTTTTTAAGATACTTATTAAAGCAGACCGCATTTGAAGGTAAGTTGAAACCCGTAGCCTTTCAAATTTGGGGAAAACAGGCTCTATGAAACACATTCTATGTCGTAAAAGCAGTTTTACAGTAATAAAATATTATGTTCACATAGGAGATGCAGGCGAACAATCCTCCGTGGACCAAGAAGAAAATTGACCGTCCCAACAATGGAGCCAGCCAGAGCTTTGCTGATATTCAGGTTGATCGTTTTATGTGCAACGTACATATTAAATCAATCCACACATGATTATAACACACTCATTGATCGTTAAATGCAGGCGGAGACCCGTCGCCAAGCAACGGCTTCCGCTCATCCTCCACCGATGCCTGTGGAGGATACTCTGACGACCAGCAGTCAGGCGCCCTGGGCCAATACACAGAATGGAGGTAACACACATACACGCACACACTGACACATACATTGTTATGTGCGCAAAAGCTTAGCAAAAGAAAAATAAGAATCCTGTTCCCACCCCTTCCTCTTCCTCTAAAACCAATGTTGGTAACAAATCCACAACATCTCTTATGTTGCGCATGTCCATGGCGACGGTGAGTATTGCCCATCAAGTAGGGCGTCTCATTTGTCACCTTTCACATAAAAATAAGGATAAACTATATAAAAGATACGTGTTGATTTATTTTTCATTAAATATTAAACTGTTTGGCGAACATGATTAACTAAAATCTGTTCATCACTGACGATACAACCAATCCAGCAGATGTGTTAAACACAGGAGGATTCTGGGACACGCAGCCGAATACTTCTAAAGCTGCTGATAAAGCGAGAGACAGCAGACCCGAGACCAGCAAGAAGAAGAAACCAGCGGTCGCTGCCTCGCCAAAGAAGGAGACCTCTCCTTGTGCTGAATTTGATACTTGGTCCCAAACAGCACTCGCTTCTTGGAGCTCAAAGATTGATGGTACTTCATTACTAAGTCTAGTATTCATCTACTTCTATTTTATGATGTTCTGAGAATTATATGTTATATGTTCGTCAGTGCCAACATTCGTCGGCTTTCTGAAGGACATCGAATCGCCCTACGAGGTGAAGGACTACGTTAAATGCTACTTGGGCGAGTCCAAAGACTCCAGCGACTTTGCGAGGCAGTTCCTTGAGAAACGGTTTGTTTTATAGAATAATAGATTGATATAAATATTAATTAATTAATTAATATGTATATATTTTAATTTAGATCTAAACTACTCCGTGTCGGGATGGTGACTCCCTCTGACGACCTCTGCTCACCAGCTATGGCTGTGAATCCACGAGCCTCACTCGACTACCAGGAGGTAATAACAGTTTTAATACATACAAAGAGGAAGCTAGCTGAAACTTAGACTTACTGACTTAGATTATTGGTCATATAGAGTAAAGTATGTCAGGGTTAGATCGTTATGTCTACGTATAAAATATTCAAGCTCGCATGTGCGCTATGATTTCAGGGGAAAGGCAAAAAATCAAAGAAGAACAAGATGTTGAAGGTGGACGCGCGTATACTGGGCTTCTCCGTGACGGCCTCCGAGGATAGGATCAACGTGGGAGACATTGACACCGTTTGAGATCAAGCCTCCCGCGGACCGAACGCAGCCCGCAAAAGAAAAAAACGACTCACCAAAGCACAACAACGAGCGCGCGCATGCACCAACAAAACATCTACACCCAAGCGCCGCAACCGGAATAAGAAACAGTAAACCCCATCAACAACTAACCTCAACATAAAGAAACATCTCATTTCACTGCATCTCAAACGCGTATATTAACTATGGACGCTATACATCGTATGATATACACCACTGGACATAACGACAGGCCTCCCCACGGGCTGCGATACGGAGCTGACCTCATGTGATAAGTACACGTGCTCATCAGACAGACAGACACGTTGACACCGACAGTCTGAACGTAACACGGCGATCGTCGAGTTAATACTATGAGAACTGTCGTTGTTCATGATGCCTATATGTTACTGCGGGCCTGCTGACAGCGCCCTCTACCGGATCGATCAATATAAAATAGTTAGTAATGTCGGTGTCTAAACAATATCAATGTTAATTCGATAATCAATTATAGTGTAGTATTAAAGTAGACCTACTTAGTGACTTTGCCATTTATAAGATTTGCCATTGGATGTTCGTCGGTCCGTACCTACCTTCCTACGACCTGACTCACTCGCTCGTTCAATATAACCGCTCCAATACAATGATGATTATATATAATATTTACTGTTCATTGGTAGAGTTTTAATTCTATTGTTTTTATATGAACAAGTTGAACGTTGCATTTTATGAACTTCAGATAGTCGTTACAGGTCACAGTGAACCCTGTCCCATATGTAATAGAGATGTTTTTCCTAATTATATTGAATGTTATAGTGATTGTTTGTTTGCATGCATACATATATATATGTAACCAATTCAGTGTCAACAATATTCGTCTAGTCTATCAAATTAGTGATCCCTTTATTTTAACTGAATACTCCCCATGCTAATCCGTTTTGGTATGCGGACTTTTTTTTATTTATAATTTTAATATAACAATTGTTATGATATATTATAAATACGCTAGTAAAGCTACTGCGCAGTACATACGATATAGTTGTTTTTAAACTGTAGTCTGTAACTAATGTACATTCATAAGAATTTTGTTAGTTCTTTATGTATATCCAACGTTCAATCGTTTGTATATAAATATGTTTTTATATTGATCTTATTTTGTAATGAATTTTATGAATTATTATTTTCTGGACTGCGACGGTTTTTATTTAACTTAAGTTCACATGAATCCTAACAATCCGTCGTGCAGGTGTTGTTTTAAACGTGTCCTATAGAGTTTCCATTGTATTGCAATATTTATATAATGTGCATGTAATATATATATGTGTGTCGCCGACCGCCCGAGCTGCCGACCGACCGGAGCGATACGCGTCACATAATAGTGATATATTATTATTATATTAAAATACAATTAATAATTTTAAGAGTTTGTCCTTTTGGAAATGATTTGTTTTAGAATCGTTATTTTCTATGGATGGTTTGGCTTCTAGATTGTATTGAATGAAATTCAAGATCAAATGCATGTATTTTCTTTTATTTTTAATTATTATTATTATTATTATTGAATGGAATAATGTCATTTTAACAAGTTGGTCGCTCTATCGTTTGCATGTGTCGTATCTTAGATTCGTCTTTCCTGGTCTAACTTGTTTTAACTCTGTGGATTTTTTAGTAGCAATCGATATCAATAGTGAAGATTTTTAATAAAATATTCAATATTATAAATGTGTTTGATATACTTAGTGTTTAATGTCGTTCCAACAATCTATGGATGTTTCAATACATTAATAATGTTATAATATGTGTAATAATAACAGTAATTGATTCAAAAGTTTAATGTTCGGGATATCATTAGATATAATAGTTAGTATTTAAATGTTTTTTGGAAGTCTATATGTCGTGAGTTAGATCGGGAATTACGGTTCGTAAACAAAATGAAATGAAGATCGCCTTTGTTTCAAAGTAACGTCGGACTCTAGAGACTAATATTTATTAATGCCATCGAGCTAATGGTACAGAGTCCCGGCAGTTTTTCATTTCAACTCTAGTTATCCCGCTGTCGTAACGTAGTAAGACTTATAAAAATTATGTAGACCGGTAGTAATCAATGTTAAATGTTTCAAACATGTGTAAATATGAATTAGAGATTAAATAAATATTTCACCACCGCATCGACTTTCATTTGAAACGCTCGTCCTGTGACATACTTGGCCTTATATTTATATTAATGAAAATTGTGCTCGTGGTGACCTAGAGGTCAAAGGTCGTTTATGAGGGCGCGGGTTGGAAACCTTTAATAAGTCCTTGTACACTAATATATTTCTAATACAGTTTCAACTAAACTCTAGTGTTGTATATATTAAAACTTTTATTTCCAAATCATTGTTATCATGAACCACACTTGCAGCCTCCCCGTCTTCTCCTTCTTCTTCGTCTACTACAACGTCTTCTCCGTTTTTTTCGACAGCATCTTCTGCGTCGTCTGCGCCAGCTACATAGCCCCCGGGCCAAGTTAGCTATATAACGCTCCCCTCGCCTCTCCAAGAACCCCAAGGCTGCACTACGTTTTAATGTATCTTCAGCTTTATCAGTCAAATTGCTCGTCCTCCACACGTCCCCGAATTTGTCCTGTAGGTACTTGGTAATTTCAGACGCAGTAACTCCATCTTTGTTATCTATTTTATAAAACGTGTTCATAACCAGCTTGGCAGCATTCTCGTCGCGCTCCTTTTGTAATACATTGTAGCTCGTCATTATGTTTCTGTAGAACTATTACATTGCAATTTAATTTTAAATACTCCTAATACGAATCATAACAAAACATAACGTTTTGATGTCTGGTGAATGACTGCAGAATGTCTGTTGTCTTATGACAGCGATTTTTATTCTTTTTATTTTGAAAATGTTCGGTTAAAGATTTGCGAAAGAGAATTTTATGTTACAGACTCACAAATTTAGTCCCATGGGACCATTAAATTATGGAAATTATTCAGCAATCATTACTCGTATAAAAACGCAAAACAAATAATAAATAAATCAAATAATATATCTTAAAAACTTGTCCCATACTTAAAAGAAGAATTTATTCTATATCAAAATTTAAATGGTCCTTGCCAGCCTTCAGACGTCAATAGAAGACACTATGGGGAAAAGATAAGAAAATGATTTGTTGGTAAAATTTGTGATTTTTATTACATGTAATGAAAATTTACTGAGTTGATTGTGCCTCTTAGTCATGACGGAAGTAGAACAGCCAAAGGAATCAACAACACAATGCCCCGGAAGGCTCATAGTACAATATCTTCAAGAGAACAAAGATGGGGCTACCGCTAATCAGATATTACAGCATCTACAAAACGACCACGGGCAGCAATCTTCTAGCGAGTTGAGCAAAACGGTGGAATCGATCTTAGAGAATGGAACAGCTCTTGGATTCCTCGAGAGGAAGGGATCACGTTTTATGAATTGGATTGCGAGAGAGATGTGTTGCAAACGAAGACGCAGAAGTAGGTGCAAACGACGTCGTAGACGGTGCAGCCGAAGACGTCGGAGTAGGCGTCGGCGACGTCGCTGTCGCTGTTGACTACCTGGTCTCATTCGCCCTAAACCTAGACAAGGATCTTGACAGTGTTCATGAGTTATGTTACTAAATTATTATTGAATATTGTGCAATTTTTTTGAAAGTCTAAATTCGTGCTTTTTTGTGTATTTGCGTTGTTTAATGAATTTTTAAACCCCTGGAAAAGAACAGAATTTCCCCTGATCCCCTGAAGGACTGTTAAATAAAACATTGATAATATTTGTTAAATTTATTTGATTACATGGTTTACATTTATAACTTGATAGATTATATTGATTAAATGTGATACATTGAGAAGATAATAATTTTAAACATTGATTATATTCTTTGTGAAACATCATATATTGTAGCATGCAATTACATTGAATATTTTTGAATGTTGACGTAAAATTTTTAAAATTGGTTAAATATGGTAACAATTGAAACATGCCTACTTCTACTTTCACTACTGCTAATTTAAATTGAAACATCATTATTATAAGTAACATCGTCATGATCAGGTTTGTCGTCATCTTTACTTTCGTCAAAATCGGTGTTTTCGTCATCATAGAGTTTAATGCCATCACTATTAATGTAATTGCCGGTATTAATGTCACAATCGGTATAAGCGTCAGAGCAGATATTATCGTCATTATCAGGGTAATCATAATTTTCGGTATATTTGTCGTAATATTTGGCGTTTATTCAATTAATCCGTAAAAATTTAGGCTCCGAGGAGCTTTTTCACTGTGTATCCTGGAACTGAGTACACAAGCAACAGGAGCATGACCGCCACAATAATGATGAGAGAGTATTTCAAGATGTCCCACTTGTAGTTGTGCCACACGATGTAACGGATCGATTTAAGCGGGTTCAGGAACCACATGAAGGACGCGTCAGGGCGACTGGAAATCACACATAAAGAATGTTAATAAAATATTGCCGAGAAACTCAAAAGTTGAAAAATAATAGATTATACATATCGTCTTTACTTTGGTTTTTCCAAGGGGTCTGGTTCACTGCGACCCAATCCAGCCGGAACTTTCTCTGCTTCTTCTTTAGTCAAGAGATGAATTTCTGCTTCCACTTTTCCAGTCAATTCCATTTCTTCGGTGTCGCGTTTAATATAGAAAGGCCACCAGCCCTTGACACGTTTCTGTTTGAAAATGTTAACCATTGGCACGGATCCATCGTTTCGTAGCATATCCAGAGTACATAGTTTAGATGATTTAGCTCCCCTTGGGAAACGATTCAAGTCCAGTGTTATTGCTCCTGTAAGTATATAAGACGGCGTGATAATTATTGTTTCAGAAATGATAATTTTAAACCATTTTGGAAGCATTATAAGTTTTTACCTAAGAAATCATCAGCTGAGAAATGGTCAGCATCCCAGACTTGCAGTTCGAGTCGGGCTGGTATTTTACATTCTGTTTCATCCCAAGAAAAGACAGACTCCTTGCGGGAAATCACAATACGTTCCTCAGCCTCCAGGTATTCAAAGGGATAAATGAAGCGCCAGTTAAAGTTACCTTCTCCGGTCAGAGAGCGGTAATGTATGTCAGTGCACTGGCAATCATCGGGTCCACGTACCCACCTTAAAGTTAAATATATGTATAGAAATAAAAGTTAGTATTAGAAATAAAATGCGAACACACTTATGTTCATACCCCTTTACGTAAATATCGGACATCTTTTCTCCTGTGAAGAAAGCATCGTCTTCCAAAACCACGTCATCAGTGTTCCAAACAATGACTCGCATTTCAAAAGATTTAGGTTTGCGAGCAGATATGTCTACGGGTGGTCCCGGTAGTGGCATGTCCATGGGGAACATGTCCACCCACATTTCAAGACGTCCTTGTTCAATTCCTATACATAAAATGGATTTTAAAAGTTTTGAAGGTTAATTTATAATGATTGAAATTATTTTCAAATTTAACATTCATTAGTATGTATAATAAATATTAGAGACGTTACATTAATGCATTTCTATAAATACCAGGTTTATTGGGATTATACAACGAGCGAGTCTCGACATGTTCAGTTACAAGACGAGTTCCCACTCGAGGGACCTCATGCCAACGATGCAGAACAACCAGTGCCATTTGTTCCTCAGCAGTGTCGCTATTTGAAAAGAGTTCTTCGTCGTTCACTGGCATATTGAAAATTGTTTTGCCAATTTTTACTCGGCCATAGTCATAAATGGGTGGATCTAACTTGCCATCTTTGCAAAGTTTTGCCAAAATCTGGGTGGGTTTCATAGCATCACGCCAACGGTTGTATCCTTGTCTAAAATAAAAAAGGGACGTCAAGGTATATTCTAAGTTTAGGATTTAATCAGACTAACATAATTGTTAGAAAACTCACTCTTCATATTTCATGGGCAATCCACAAGTTGCCCTGTGGCGACTATAGAAACGGTTTTCGAGATCAATTTTGGTCTCTCCGATCAAATCGTCAGATCCTACTAAATCCCAATCCAGAACTTGAATTGTAAGCATCGAATCTTGCGGGAAGGTAGCTTCTATCTCAAAACATTTGCCAAAAACAGGGTTTAGTTGTTTTGATACATAATTCTCCTTGTCGCTTATCTTCTTCGAACCAAGTTGTAATGAAATATAAGGATCAGCTTTTCCATTTAAGTCCATGGGATGTAAATCAGTTGCTTTAACAATATAAACGCGGACTAAAACATGTATGGGATCGTTATTCGGGACACCTTGGAAAAATCCATTATTGGGATCGAAGCCCATGATTGTATGATCATCGATTCCTCTTGGTAGAGGCCATTTGTAAACTTTAATGGCGCCCTAAAACAAGAGTTGCTCTTTAAAAAGTTTAGTTTGGTAATATTTGTAATGATAGCAGAAAGTGTAGGGTTTTTGTAAGATGTAAAAGCAGAGAGAATGAGGAAACAACACCAAAAGGAATCAACGCACAATGAGATAAATAGATATGGTAGTGTGATAGCACAGAAAACATGAGATAGTGTAAGTCATAAGAGTGATTGTAAAATATTACAAGACAACATAAAATAACAACCTTAAATACTCCAACAACTCGATTATCATCTTCGCTGTCATCGCCAGTTTTCTTGCCGCGATATAGTTCAAATGAGTTCAGCCACTCTTTGAACTCTTCATATTCAGGTACTGCTTCTAGTTCGTGAGGATAAACCTACGTAAAATTAATTAAATTTAATAAACAGATAAGAGAGAAGTGTTACGCAAATTAAAAATGAGTTTTACTTTTGTCATAGCTGAGCGCGGTATCTCGTTTTTCTTTGGTGCTACCAAAGGACTTGTCTTGGATCTCGGTGAAGTCGATGGGCGCGGGTCCCTACGACGGTCACGATCGAAGCGAGGAGAACCAAGTTCTTCGCGTGGTGAACGTATTTCATTTACATAGCTTATCTGAGGAGGTCTCAGATAATCTCGCTCTCTTTTATTTTCTTTTTCGTCTTCAATCATTGTTTCTACTGAAGCAAAGTACTTAGTCCACCAGTCCTTGTTACTCTCGTCATCATCTAAAACGGAATCAGTACTTCCCTTCCTCTTCTTGCTTCCATCACGTGGAAGAATTTTCTTCCTCATTGGCATCTTAATTCCTGATCCGTAAGTCATACTACGTCCCTCACGTACAAGTAAAGGACAGTTTTCTCTTTCGGTTTCGACAGCATATGCGTCATCTTGTATTATTCGATTAGTTCTCAAATCAACATTCTGAAGTTCTATGATAGACTTTTTTCGTTCTTCAATTTCTCTTTCTCGTTTGCTCATTGGAGTGTAAATGTATTTATGTATGGAGTTAATAGTATGTGTTCCCACTAGGGTAATTCTGCCAAAACTGCGGCAGTCAACGACTCGAATTGTCAATGGAGGTCTGTAGAGATCTTGATCAGGAAGTTCCACGTCAATATATTTTATGGGATATGGAAAATTGGGATTACGTGAAGCATTCTGGATAACACTCGAGTATACAAGATTTCCAGCACATTCGATGTCTACTCTTGGTCTGTCTACTGTAAGAAGGTGAAGTCTTTTGACATCACGTAAACCCCAGAATAATACCTCAACTCGATATCTAGACAAAGTAGGTCGTATTCCCAGAGGAACGGGATACGATTTACTTTTTTGAATTTCATTTAATTCTTTCCTAACTACTTCTTTTGGGTCCGGAAGGGCCGGTAACACTGACGCATTTCCCTTTGGGGGAATCTCGAGAATTTCAAATGTTGCTAATAATTCTCCAGCTTTATCATCACCCCTGGTAATTTCATGCCATTCTAAAATGGGCGGTGGCTGTAGACCAGCACGTATGTCTTCGTAAGTTCTTACTGTCGGCTTGGCCAAAGTACGACCAATAAATTCAGATTTTCCCACTTTGTCTTGATCGAATATTTCAATTACAATTGTCGGGGGATCGGATTTTATTTTCTCTATTGTGCTATAAAGCAATATATCGTCTAACACCAATAATTCATCCCAGGTGGGGCTTAATGTTTCATCAATAACTTGTGTAGTAGCCGAAGTGTCACCAATCACCACTCTAGCAAAAGGGTCCGATAGTCCTGAGGAGTCAGAACCAATCAACGAACGCGCTTGGTATATATATGCTCGCATTTGGAAATTCTGTAAGAGATACAGTAATTAATTAACACTATAAATACTTCTGTGTTTGTACTTTAACTGTTAAATTCTTACTATGTAAAAATAATACATACATGTTTCTCTGCGTAGAATAAAGTTTCAGGCGCAAGCGCTCTGGGTTTATCTGCGTTTTTAACTTCTTGACTAAGTTCATAGCCAGTTGGAAGAGTCTCAAGGAAATGTTTCTTATCTTGTAACGTCCCAAGCCATACGAAGACGTTAATTTTAGCGGGAATTGACCAACCGCTTGGAGATGTGGCTTTTTTACCCGGCCACTAAAATTAAATTATACTTATGGAAAATCGTTCTAAGTTAAAAGTGAAATAAGTGTTCTTATACAAACCTTCAAAAACAGTGTCTGCATTTTCCCGCAGAGTTTTCCACGTTCCTCCATAGATTCCGAAAAGATTAAGTCTCTGACACTGAATCTGTGATAAGCCAGACGTTTCCCATTACTTATCATCCAGATGAAAACATCGGGCATCGCGTGTTGTGGCTAAAAGTTAAATAATCCCATCAATGGAGTTTTTATTGACTCCATTAAAATTTTATTAACATCACTCGTATTACTTACGTCTTCACATAAATGTTTTAGTCTATTCAGATAAGTGTACGCGGTACGAATGCGGTCCTTGATTGAATGTTTAGTTACTAGAGCTTTAAGACTCTTTGTCAAAGTGCTCATTTGCTCCTAGAAAAATTAGAATGTAATGAAAAGAAAAATCTTCAAAGTAATGTTCCAGATATCCTTATATTATTAGCAAGATAACTTACAATTTCTGTTAGGCATAATTTATGCCTCTCACGATCAAGTTTTGTGCCCCCTCCTATAGGCAGATTGCCCATGTGGTCTAAGTAGTTGATGCATGACGCACTCACTGAATCAAGAACAGATTTCATGTATGCGACACAGCTGCTGTCTGGTCCATCATCCGTTTCAACAGCATTTTGTGCGTTATCGAGACCTTCCTCCTGTAAAACATATTGTTAACTTTTGTTCCCATACGAAATGATATTAAAAAAAACTGGAAAAGTTGCATTCAAACTTTCATTTTTGCTTTCAAACTTTCATATATCATTGGTTATCATAATAGAATTACTTACAAATTGCTCGATAATTTTGTAAATCATGTTAGAGTTGTACATGCGGCGGCGATGGTCGGGCCAGATGCTGCGTACGTGCATGCATTGTTTCAAGTCCCAGTATGGTAAAAAGTAATAGTTCTTGTCAGATGAAATAGCTTTGGTTGGTTGAGAAACGCTCTGCCAGAAGCCTGTATCGGCGCCAAGATCGTCTAAACAAAACAAAATAAACAGTTGTCAGATACTGCAATGGTTGTGTTTATTCTAATTCACGCAATGTTCTTGCTTACTTAAGTCTGGAACATTTAAGTCTTGGGGTCTCCTCAAAGACTCTTTATTCCCATCGAGGACGTTGCCAGCATTCCCAATGCTCAACTCGAACTGAATGGGTTTATCAGTGAGACGTTTGTCGATCATGTTGACGTCAAATAAGCAGGAGAACAAAAAGAACTCCTCGTGTTTTTCATAGATATGTTCATTTACTGCTACGATCGGTTCAATCTCTACATCTGTTGAGGGATTTTCTATTATCTCCATAATCTCAGTTCGGATCGCAATGAGTAATCTGTAATAAAGAAATATATTTTACATTTCTATCAATATCATGTTTACGCATGTATTCCAAACTTTGTCATATTAAGGTTAAATAACTTCAACTTATGTTCTTAATATGATAAGGAGTTTTTTTAGTAGCAGTCATAATTTTCGTTAAGGCTGTTATAATCATTGTAAGTACCTCGCTCGATAGGAAACTCCTTCTCCTATTCCGGTATTCAGATTTGCATGTTGATCCAATAGACTGTAATCGCGAGTGGAACCGTACATGTGGATATATGCTGGCCCGAAGGTTGGCAAAAAGCCTAATGAATTTTAATTATATTAGATACCAGTATAGAAAACAATCATGACAAAATAAGAAGCTTTTTCACACAAACCTCTGTCGCCTTCGTGGGAAATAGTTTGCAAGTCTATGAAGTGAGTGCCAATGATGCCAGGATGGACGGCATCGTCATCTTTTAGCTGTATCTTAAGACGTTGGCACAGCGGTGGAAACATCTCAGTGAATACGATCTGTTCGTTCCAGACTGGAGAGTAGCAATTCTTTTTTACTGATGTACATCCCTGGAAGATTGCATTAATTTTGTTTTATATTACTTTAAATTAATCATCCAGACTGAATAACATTTACTTTGACTGAGTTTAACTCGTATCAATATTATATCATAGAAATTGACAATTATGTACTGTATTTTAACTCTTGAATATCCGTTTTATTAAATAATTAATTACCGTTTCATTAACTACATTTGTTGTTGATTATGATTCAATAACAGAAATGCTTCAAAATTAATCACAGCTTATTCCATAATATGAATAGGAATGTCGAACCGAATGTGGTTTTTGTTTGTAATAATTTTCATCTTTTGGTGGATTTACAAATGTTGATTATACTAAAAGTCAATTGGACTAAAAATTATCTATTGAGTGACTGATTTGAACAGTTCTAATCTTTCTCTCAAAAAATTACGTCTACAAAAGCTTGTTGCATGTCCTATTTCAAGTAATTATCACTTTCGTTCATTGTAAGGGTGATTATACAAGAATATAATTAATATCTAACATTATTGTATCACTTATTATTATAAATAACTTATTTTTGATACCCTACTAGAAAGACTAGATTAAAAATTCTTTATACAAAATCTGCGAACCAAAAGTCTCCTTTTGCAATCTTTTTCTTATTTCTATAACTTCAACAACTATGTACATATGCAAATTCTTTATATGTGTATATAGTAAAAGAAATTCTTCTAAGGAGGAAGGAGGATTAAATATTTAATATATTTTTTGCATCAACGGCCATTTAATTTTGACCGTTTGAATTTGCTCCGTCTTTGGTCTAATCCAAACAATAAAATTCTACTTTGGTCATGCAATCATACAACGAATGTTACTCACCGTCATCCCAGCGAAGCTGACTTCAACGTAGGGATCCACGAGATCTTGACTCTCGCCGGTGAAGGCTCTCTTAACATTGGCCAGGAGGCTGTAGTTCATCTTGGGGAGGCCGTCGGCTTTATAGATCTTGATGAAGAAACGGGCACGTTGGCGCTCAACAGGCATGCCGTCGGGTAGCAGTAAGTTACTAGGTAATTGAAAATTATATTATAATTCGTAGACATAATATATGTATTTTTTGTAACTATTTGTCTGATAGTTATGTTCTGAGTCTATAATACTATTCAATGATATTTTATAAATTGCAAATTTTTGTATTTCAGACGAGTATCATACTTATTTGCCTAACAAATCTGTCACGTACAGAAACACAGTAAACGGCAATAGTCAAAGAATATAGGAAAGAATAACATTTAGCTGTTAAATATGTGTATGTCTGTACGTGCGAATTGGTGAAGCGAATCAAGGTAAGCGGTTACGCTGGCAAATAAGATCATGAAAAGTACACATTTAGGAAACACCGCGGGAATTGTTTCCTTTATCGGGAGGCGTAAATAGGTCACAGTGAAACGTTTAATGTTGTTCAAATGGAAATTTTATCTGATATTACATTTGCAATAATAACTCTAGTTGTATTGATATAACATTAAAATTTAAGAAAACATCTCAACTTAAAAACTGTGATTAACATTACACCATAATGAGATATTTTAATTTAATTATTGCACACGTAATAAAAATAATAATTGCAGTACTTTAAGTTTTAGTACGATGCTCCGAAGAGTTCTGGGACTATACTGAGACATTCAAGATGGATGTCTAACATTGTTAGTGACAAAACCTTTTCTACCTCCTTTTATCTTAAGCCTTAAAGTTAAACAAACTTTTAAGATGCCGACCAATTTAGAATGTAGTTCTATTCAAAGTACATGGAATGTGACACTCAACTCAATACTCAACAGATTTTAATTCAATTCAAACTGGGTTTTTATATGACGTACTTTTTATGTTTTCGTTTCCTTAAGACACTTTTGGGGCCATAACGTTATTAAAAATATAGTTTCCTTGAAAATAAATAAAAAATTCTGATCATATTTAGAATATATTTAAGAGGAGCCAAAACTCGTTAATAAGGTTCCTATACAGATTATATTATATTCAATAATAATAATTGGACATCGCCCGAAGGCATTTCATAGATATGATGAGTGACGTTGCTGTGAGATTGGGTTACTGATTAGTATGTCCTACCTGCTCCTGCAGCTTTCCTGAAGAATAATAAATATTATTATAAAAGCGAATCACTATCTATACATTATTTTCTTGGTTCATTTCAAGAACATAATATTATAAGTTCTACTTCATAATTTTCGGAAAGTAAACTAAAATACCAACAAATATGTCGTTTCATTTTAATGTAAGTGAATAAGATTTTAAACTATCACCAATTAGAGGACACACGGGGCTCCTATGTAATATGTGTTAAAAATTTGTAATTCTTAGTTAGTGCATAATATGAATAAAGAAAAAGTGACACTATCAAATATCCTTCCATGTCAAGTTCCTGTTAAAAGCAGATCTATTAAAGCTGAAACTGTTTGAGGCAAGTTGATATTTGATGTGTAATTATACTATTTGTTAAGAAGTCAACTTACGCTTCAATGTCATCTTCATCTTTCTCACTCTTTGGTGGTACTTTGACAGTGTCACCTTTACCAATGACACTGATGTCACATTTGAGGTATCCCTTGGGGCCAGCATTGACATCGTCAGGATCGGTCAGTAGCGCCCACTTGTGATAGAATTGTCTGTCTGTAAATAAAGTTGAAAACTTATTACAACTGCCAAAACGACACAGTCGCGCTAAATATAAAACAAAACTTCATATACTAGAAATATATGAAAGAGTTTTATAAATAAATCTACTCGTAACAATATTGAATCTCGCTATTGCCCAAACACGACCCATGTTTTAAATGGAACCCTGTAAATACAAAGTTCAATATCAGAAATAAAAACAATTGTCTTGTTCTATCATTTGTTTTAGTTGTTTCATAAAATATCATAAATTGTTCACATGTTTCTCTTTGAAGCGATACGATATTCAAAAAAATAGAAGCCGAATAAAATAAGCTACTTAATAAAAAGTCACGAGTCTATACTTGAACAATGACGACAACGATTTCAGTAAGACTCCATGAAATCACTTTTGTTAATAAAATATATAGATTTAAGTCGGAACATTAAGTAAAATCGAATGTTTGATCTGTTTCTGAACCTTTTCTAATGAAAATAACAATAACCTCAAAACTGATTATATTGGTTGAAATTAATATTGAATAAAGTTGATCTAAATAATTAAACAAACAGGTGGATTACTCGACATTATTCTACAGAGAGGTCGATATTGTTTCTGGCACACAAAACACCTGTCAAGCGTTGTTTACCTCAAAATATCAATTTTAGTATAAAGCAACGTTCAGTTCACACGAGAAATTTATACAATAAACTGTTGCAACATTCAAAGGACGCGGACGTGACAACGTTTTTTCTATCAACCAACTTGCGTCACTTCGGCATAATCATTTACCAATATTTTTACATACCGAATGAGATAATTTAAAACTGTTATTGTAAAAGGTAGCCATAATTTTTATTCTTAAGGACAATGTAAATCCTAAGCATACATATTAGGTAAGTAACTCGTTCATAAGGGTTGGATATATAATATATTGTCTGTTTTTCAAGTTGTGTTTATGAATTTGCGTTACTGTAATTGAAAACTGTTCGCTCATACTAATACTATTTGATATTCTGTGCGAGATTTATTTGGTGTCTTAAGTTACTATAGCTGAGTCAAAAATAATGAAGACTATTATTGTTTCTCAACCACAGCCTCCTTAGGGGACTATATTAGATATTACTAGTTAATACAGATTCCAGCTATTTTTAGATACGAAAATAGTTTCGGATAAGTTCGTCTATTTATGAAACAACTGTTATTTTGACATCGGCTCCCGCCTAGCCCGGCCGGGGCTGTGGTCGATAAAGCTTCCCCTGGGACAAAAAGAAATATTATTTCCATTGTAATAAATAATTTAAAGAGAAAAAGTATTCACTTATTTTCGGACATTTCGGAGTTAACTTAATAGCGATCTGTGTGTGACATAAGTATTTTAATCGGATATTTCTTTTCCATCGAACCGTCTTATTAATTTGTTTAAATTCAAAGCATACTTTGATTATTTTATTTTATTGGCTTAAGTTGTAGTTATTAACGTAAGTTTTCTTTATCTTATATTATAAGGCTAACTCTTTTTGTGAAATGACTAGTAAGTCTGTAATTTTTCTCCAATCTGAATACCAATATAAGACAATGTATTGCTCCTTAATCTACGCGTGCAACATTACCAGGGAAGACATCTATCAAACGCATAAAGTATGGTTATTTTGCATGATCTAAAATGAAAGATAAAAAGGGGTTTCAACATAAATACTCAAAAGGCTTCTGACCACCAAATGCAATCGAGCTTCCAAAGTAATAAGGAGAATATTCAATATAAACACTCCACAACCATTACATCCAATACGTCCAGATTTCTCTATTTCAATTATTATCCAAAGCTCAATTTCATAGGCATGCTGATATTGGAAATGTACCGCACTGACTTTGAGTATGTCAATTGTTCCTGTATTTGAAAAGGTCAAAAGGCAAATTTCATTAATTAAGACTAAAGTTATTATACAAGGATCAAATGGTAAGATGGACACAGATATCTCAAATAGTTTTTGTTATTGAGGAAGGACAGTTATGATACAAATTATTTTTATTGGCATCACATGGAAATGAACTGAATTCTTGTCAGCAATTTACCCTTTATTTTAGAGTGACATATTAATTTGGCCACTTTTTCTACTAATATAATCATGTTAGTACTATTAACTTTAGTCTTACATTTCAAATCCAATGGAATAAGTATTTTTACAAGAAAATACTCCAGTTATGTCCAAAATATTTAATTTTTCAGTGAAGCCAATATTTATCGGTAAAAATTTGTATTTACGTACAGGTTGTATTGAGAAAGATTAGATTGAATTAACCAGAACATGTCAAATATTAAACTTTGAAGATTTTATTAAGACTTTTACATGAGCCATCTATAATGACAGCGTGTGATATGTCTAGTGTTGTAATCCTAACACTATCGTGATTAAAGATTTAAGGAAAACTCACGGTACTATGTTCTTGTATAAACATTCGAAATAAAACATCAATGAAGCTCTTAAATATTCAACAAGTTATTATGGAGCGGATTTGAAATGACGAGTGTTTCAACTCTATTTCTCTTCAATTTTCACCTCTGATTTTAAATAACATATTTGCACTGGACGCTATTAGCTTCTTAATTGAGTTGCCTTCGCAATGTCTGTCGCTAATAATCTGAATGTAGGCTTTAAAATTATATTCCCATATCATCATCATCATGTTCCTTATCGATAAAACTGAGGAAGAAACAGTTTCGTTAGTAAACAATAACTCTGAATAATACTTATGAACTTTATTATAGATGCACAAAGTAATGGAAATTGATAGAGATTGAAATTTATAATAAAATCCGTATCACAAAATCAAAAGTTCATTTAAAAATATTATATGTAATATTAATATGTTTAATATATCACATATTAAATTCCTATATCTAAAAATACAAAAATGGAATCTTTAGAACGTTAACAAGTAAATAACATAAGAATTAACAACATATGTAACAATTTTGGTAATAATTCTCATTGCCACGTCAGGTCAAAATATCCCTTAATTTATGACCAATATATAACTACCTTCTTCAAGACATAATTCATTTAATGATTTCATTATAGTCCAAAAAGGAAGAAGTGTTATCTCAATATATTTCATTCTTCCCGCTCTCTCACCGGACTAAACCAAGTTATCGATCGTTTAAAGCTACACCTCACACTGACGAACCTCAACAAAATACTCGTACATGAAAACCAAATAGCTTTTGTAGCGTTCCTAAAACTTCAAAGCGGTCTTTTTTCACACATGAAAATCGAGTTGGCTGTGTAAAATGTTTTTGACGTTTAATCCTATAAGGTATATTTACATAATCCAGTATTGTGGATTTGCTATAGGTCACTTTTGCATTGTTTTTCTACGTATTCAAACTGGGATCATTATTTGTAGGGTCAATCCTTATTAAATATGAAATTTTTATTAAGATTCATTATCATTACTCTCCTGATCTTATTACTTTGTCTTGTAGTTATTAGTAATGGTAACAAGTCACCAACATGTATAGAATATTTGAAAGAGAATTTGAATTTTGAAGACAATATACCTACACATAATATTATAGGAATGTATATGTGAAACATGATATCAATAGCTATTTCCGACAATACGCCTACATTTAATATAGGAATACGTACATATGCTCACAATAATTACTAAGCACTGACGTGGTATTAAATTTCAAAGGACGTTCTTAACTGACGTACGGTCATTGTGAAACAAAAGGTTCATGTACCAAAGATAAATTATAACTACAACTAAATGAAAAAAACATAATATAATAGGTAAAAGATTTTTTCCCTAATTGAAATCTTAAGCTGATAAAATAGATTTATAGTAATACTCCAAAACATAATCCAATAATTAAAGTCTTAACTTAATCGTCGTATATGCGCCGTAATTATATGGGAAAATTGCACGCCTAATCTATTACGAATTACCTACGGTTGAAATGGCGATAGATAATCGTCAGATTATGTGTGGCTAATAAGCTAAGTGAATAATTACCATTGTAATAAACGTGTAACTAGCATAATGGAGAATGTCAGTTGAATATTATAATCATAATCTTATTTTAACATTATATATTTTTTTATCTATTACAGATGATTTAAGACAGTGTGTGAATATAATGGACACTTTCGTTGGTGGCTATGCAGACCGATTCTGGAACAGCAAGACCGGCCGCATCTGGAACAGCCGTATAACTGGTAACTGCCATTCTTCGCGTTAGTTTCACCGCTGTTGGACTGCGATGGCGGAGTGTCCTCTCCACAGATGTTAACTGTCAAGCCTGGGATACTGTTTAGAAAATGTTGGTTTTCCCACCTTAATACATTTCGCTCTCGACCTCGCCAGCTAAGCCCACAGGAGTGAAAAGTCACTACATGTGGAGTTGGTTTGGTTGCAGGAACTGGCTCGTGCCTAACGCAATATATATATCTGCCTAACATAGTTATCTCTTTAGACATTTAAAACTATAGATAAATCATTTGAAATCGTATATGAGTACTTCTTAACTAAACTCTTCGACTTCTAAACAAACAATATATATTTTATTTCTGAATATTAATATGTAAAGAACGTACCTACATGAAAATGTAAAATATATTTATAGTAGTAGTAGTTTTGATAGTTACTGATTGTGTCTAATATTTGTCGCAGATACCTTCACCTAACACTTGGATCTAACATATTCATCATCTAATCCATTTATAAAGTTTGAAATAACGTCATCAGTAAATGTGTATGTACCTTCTACGACCGTCTTTCTTTAACTTCATCTTTCCACTTGACGGAAAAGCTATTTCATGTACTGTGAGCTATAATTTTCTCTTTAAAGAGCAGCTCTCTGCAGGTAGGTATGGTACGTAAGTTTTTAACACGACACATAATTTCTGAAGCTAATTTTGCTATGAAACATCTAAAACCCGCGAACTTCGGTATATTTTTATTGTATATTGTTAAAATTTTGAGGCTAGAAACATAAGCTGTTGAAATATAGAAAGACAAGTATTGGAAAACACTATATTTGACAAGGAAAGAAGTGGTATAAACATCAACTACAACCAAAGAAATACTACATAAAACTATACATTCCAATACTCTTTTCCTTATAACTTAATATATTACTTCCCGAATACGACATGCCAATACACAAATACAAAACCGAACAAAAACAATAATTAAAATAATATGTTTGAATGTTTATTTTATGATAAATATGATATTCGCCATAAGAAATAATGTAAACGTGTACCTTAATAATAATTAGGCTTATAGCCTCCGGGCTCTCACGTTTTTGGGGAGTGATGTTAACCCGCAGTACATGAATAATAACCGTTGTTTTATACAAGTTAAAATATAATTGCGTCCATAGAATACCATCAATACAGAGCCTGTATATTCATTGAAACAAATCAATAATTAATTTCAGTATCAATTAAATGCAACGCAGTTCTGTTAATGCCTTTTCGATGTGCTGTCCGTTTCAGTGACTGATCTAAATATGTCATTTCAATCCCAAATGAGCTTCATTGTAAAGGTCAGCTGAACGTTTCCCTGAAAGCCTTGTTTCCAACGTTAGCTTTGTGTAAATCATTGTACGTTCATATTAAAGTTAACAGGAAACACACCGTATCAATTATTTTGTATCTGAACATACATACATACGTTGGGTACGAACAGATTTTCTTTTGTATCATGGAATTTGTAATTTGAAATGGATATATAGATTATTTGACAAAAAATATTCTGTTTTGTTTTGTAAATGTTTATTTTTGATTGGTTTTGAATCTTTTGATTTAATTAAGATGAAATATATAGAATACAAAATTATATTATTTTAGAAGTAAAATTCACTGAGACAGAAAACATACTATATGTATACAAGTTTTGATCGGGAGTTTATTTGCTTGAAGACATAAATTAGTGTACGTCATAAAGGTTCGATAAAGAAGCAATACCGGTTAGTTCTAAAAGTTACCAGAGTTTTGAAACCAATTACATTTCATTCAGTATTTCAAGCCATAGCATGGAGTACCGTACAGAGTTACTCAAATTTAAATGTTTTTATTATTATATATAAGAATATAAATAAATATAAACTGCTAATAATTATAATTTAGTTAAACTTCATATTACTTGAGCATTATGAGTTAGAACTTAACAAAAAGAACAAAAGTTTGTTATAATGGATCTCGGATGTTTAATAAAAGTATTACTTTGTAATAAAACATGTATTTCTCATGACTGAGTTGAATTCATAATAACTTACTAACTAACGAATTGCTGACGTAACCATTTAATTTTAAGGAAGAAACTTTTCTTTGAATATCTATTTATTATCAGAAAACCCTTACAATTAATATTCATATATTAAAAATTATCCGCCATCTCAGTTGCTCCACCATGTATAAATTTTCAGCCCAATTAATTACAAATGTCTGCTTTAAAAATTAACTTGATGTTTCCAACAGAACGTACATTCATTATTACACTCATATATATATATATATTATTTAAGTAAAATAAAACGCTTGTAACGTTATGCTTGGCCGAGTTTGGAAGAAAAATAATGAATGATATTCTTATGACAAAGATTCTTTAAGAAAAATACCTTTTAATTCAGTCGTAACTCTCAGTCAAATATATTTTTAAGAGGTTTACAATACAGATCGTATTAAAATTTCAAAAATAATACAGAAATGCCAGCCTCGTTAAAATTACAGTAATAATTAATAAAAGAAAAACAGTTTGTTTGGAGCTCATTCAAAGTTTCTGACTTTCCCACTTACATCAAAACGAAGAGAGAAACAAATGAATGCTAACAAAGAAACTTAAAGGACTCATGAAAATTATTATCATATAAATATTACAAATTATGTAAGAAATCCTCTCGATATCGCTT
The DNA here is from genome assembly GCA_018231785.1 of Danaus gilippus. Classification (NCBI taxonomy): domain Eukaryota; kingdom Metazoa; phylum Arthropoda; class Insecta; order Lepidoptera; family Nymphalidae; genus Danaus; species Danaus gilippus. The sequence continues at coordinate 22,057 of DVQO01000147.1, forward strand.
AAAAACAAAACTTCCTTTTAAAAAAGTAAGGCAATGATAAATAGGCCAAAATGTATCTGTTTTAGATGAAAACTTCAATATTTTATCGAGAAACCAGCAGTTGCTGTTAATATTAACAATTTAATTTATCTAGAACTTGGACAATTATCATTAATTCACGCCAAATTATGTTCCATCATTACGTACAGTTTTATGAAAATCATTCTCAACACTCTTTGTGTCAAAGTAGTGAACACATGCATGTGTAAAAAATCTATTTTATTGTATTATTACGTAGAAGTAACATGCAACTAGCGTTTGAAACAAACGCGTTGTACAACTGTTCGTGCTTAAACTATCAGGAAAATAACCTCATTATTAACTGCCTTGTATATTGTATTGTAATATTTAATAGATGAGTTTTACATACGTATTATTTGGTTCTTCTGTAATTTGTCAATCAGTTAATGAGGTCCTTATTTCTGATAATATTAATAGCTAGAAACCATCGTGTCGTGTCAGACTAAAGACAAGAAAAATGTATGAAGTATTTATTGTATATTTTGGCACAAATGTCTAATTATTTTTATTAACAAAGTGGTTTTCAGTTGTATATGTATATATACAGAAAGAGAGAGACAATGACAACGATTTCAAATCGCAGCCAGATAAGTATAATGTTGTAGATATGCAAACAACACAATTTACTTAATTTATATGTATGTACATATAAATATAAGCTTGTTTATCATGAAAATGAAAAAGTATATTTTTGATTATCAGTAGCACGTTACGGTTCTGAGATGTATAGATATATATTATTTTTGATCCCAAATCGTTGTAAAACGTTTATCATTCAATTTAACAAACAATGGTACCTAATGGAAAATATGATTTTTCAATTTCTTTATCAGCGAAACTTTTGAATCATAAAAGAATTTCAATTTTTCTTTGTTATTTAGAATTTTAATAACGAATTTAAGAGAGATTTAAAATCATTTGAGCAAAGTCATGTCTATTGTTCTTTATGTATATTTAAAATCTTTATCTTCGTAGTATGTATTTAAAAACTGCCATACTAATTTTTATTTCACCATATTTAACTAGACACCCAGTAACAAGGTATGTAATATTTTAGAAAGCACATCAGAAACAATGCTTATATAAACTTGTCATTAAAAAAAATACACATATTACAATAATAATAAAAAAACAGTTGTTAATTGCTACAATTTAGAAATAGTCAAAATATCGGTACCACGGAATGCACCTTCGTAATTTTTAAAAGAAAATCGATATCCAGGAATATTCTTATGGTTACTGAGTTCACTCTCATGAATGTACTTATAACCTGCTAGCTCATAGAGGTGTTCAAGCAATAATTTGCTTTGGATTCTCATTCCAAAGACCCTTTTTGTTCCACATAAGATTTAACGTGATAGCGAGGAGGAATACTTAATATACTAGTCCATTTACCAACATATTATTCCACTAACAACACTAAAAACTACTTCCAACTAAAACAAGACAATTATAAATATGTAAAAAACAAGTTATATTTACATTTCCTCAAACATAGTAAAGTTCAAAAATTTCCTAAAACAACCGATAGATGGCTTTCTTTGTTCACGTTTTTTCATTTCAGTGCTAAAGCCCTTACATAACACCCTTTAATAAAACATGGTGTTACGCTGCTGAAATCGAAAGGGAATTAACTGGCATTTACCTGGATCTTGTGTTCAGTAATACTACCCTTTGTATATGAACGTAAATTTATCAAATTATTATTATGTAGCTGTCTCATCTGACGAATGAAACGCAATTATGTTTTAAGCATCTAACTAATTTTATGTAACTTATAAGAAAAACAAATAGTCTGATTAAACAATTCCACGTTTATTTTTACTTCTATCTATGTGTACTCAATATATCAGAAAATTCATTTAGACCTCTGCTCCCCATGACATTACTAAACTGCGGACTCTAAAATCTCATTTCAGTCTATTTGTAACTGAGCAATACTGACAGCTACTAAAATTATTTAGTCCGGAAAATTGCATAGGAATGGAAACGACATGGAACTGTAAGTACAGAAGATATTAAACCGTGACCTCACGCTGTAATATGTAATATTAAAAAACTTTATATTATAAATAAGGTAAATTTATATTTGAGTTAGAATAATACAGAAGATGTTTAAAATGGGTATATGCAAAATTTTTGTTTATGAAAACATACGCTCAATTTAATACGTGACCAAGAATTTGTCGGTGAATTGATAACTATTGGTTTACCTTAAAACACTTAGGTTTTTACTAGGAGTAACCTGACGTATTAGTTCAATAAAATGATAAATTCTTTATTTTTACACATTGTATGTCAACCATGCTTCATACACTATATATACAAAAATAATGAAGATTACGATGAATTTTAGTGAAATTAGACGTGGGCCACTGACTGACTCAGAGTTTGGGTTTAGTATCCTTGTAAATTTTAATTTAGTCATATATATGTATATCTGTGCATGGCTATTGAAATGTACAAATTTATTGGGCACAAAAGAGCGCTTGGAGAAAGAGCAATACGTAAATGAAATTTCGCTATGCTTATACAATGATGAATAAAAATATGTTGTAAAAGGAAAATATTAAAGATATAAACACAATGCGGACCATACAACGTGCAGTGTACCCGCACAATGGGTAAGCGCACAGACAGCTCAGCATATAATATTCACACAGAGCTCACTTCGATAAATAATATATTTGAAAGGCTGTTATAGTGCTTAACCTTTAGGAGAAGTATTATTAGATAAAAACCTGAGCTGTGATATCTTTATAGTGTAAATTAAATATTTTACGAACATTTTCTTCGAAGACGTTCGAAGGTAAATGCGCTAGTTAGTATAACAATCAGAGAAAAGTTTGACTTACCCGGTTGATTCCACACCGTTGCTACGTCAAGTTTGAAAGTGCCCAGGAGTTTGTTCGTTCGAAGAATATGTCTCGACTGTAGCACCTGAACAAAAATATATGAGTCAAATGATAGTCACACTTCTAATATTTCTAATGTAGTGTTATTACTTTATAGTAAGTCAATAATTATTTCAAAGTAAGTAAAATTTGTATATTACAAAATAATTGTTAAATATTTTCAAAGGCCACTCGAGGCACGCCTTTCTAAATGATGGGGTCTAGTATGATTGTTGATTGTTGTTTAATTATAATTTCTGGAGGAACATCAAAAAGCGGCGTACTCTGAATAAGAATAACGATTCATTTTTACATTTTATATAATAAAATGTCATTAATATTATTCGTCTTTGAAAATTAGTTCCAAATAATTTATAATTGATTGTCCTGTCAACATAGAATAGGACCAACGGTAACGTACAGTTGCAAATTGTTTTTTTCTAATGAATTTATTATTTTACTCAGTGAACGAGTTGGTCAGTTGAAATGGTTTCAAATTCAAAGTGGAATTCTCGCTTCAATTACCCGTTAAATTCCAGTTCACTGTCTGTCCGTTTGCACTACAAATAACTGTTAAGGAATAACTTTTTTAACGATACAAAGTTATGAACACTTTTTTTTAACTTTCCTCCATTGTGGTAATGAAGAAAATTATAAAAGAATTATTAATTATAACAAGACTGCAGATAAATGTATCGGTTATTAAGTGTTTTAGAAAATCTAATTGATATTGTGTTTCAACAAATTATTATCACAAAGGGAGAACAAAATTTGTCACTGAAAGCAATTTTTATTTTGTATAATGTTTGAGAATTATTTATAATCACACATTCTAGTGTTTAATTTTTAATACTTCATTGCAAGATAAATTAAGTATTCAATGTACGTATATATGTATATGTACATAAACCTTCTACAATATGTAAGTTCATGTCATTTCAAATGACTGACAGTCTGAGGCTCACAGTTATACCCATAATTACACTAAGTTCAGTCTCACGTCACAGTGACTGGGTTGGAATTAATTTTAATTTACTACCGTGACCTCTCCACTCATCTCATTACTACTTAATTATATGTGAAAACATATTTTGGTACTCCTAAAATAGTTTAAGAATATTATACAAAGGAATTATTAAAAATCAATGGAACTGGAAAGTTAAAAGCTAATTTTTTTATTTGAATCTACTTATTTGTAAAAGAATGTGAAGTTTATTTTGTACATTTCGTCAGGGACCCGGTTCCGTAATGTTTATAAAGATATTCTTCAAATAATACTCGATTCTCCTTTGATACTCAATTACAAAGGCTTTTGTGTGATTAAAGAGTTAAGTGTTTTTCAATTACGGTGGGGAATTTGTCCTGGATCATATATGTAACGTAATAAAATTATCAAATTTAAAAATCGTATTTAACTGATCTACTCTTCTTAAATTTTTTTTTAAACTGAATCTAAATTACTAAAATTTAATTATAATTTTAATTCCTATAAAGCGATCATCGGAAAACCTGAAAATCTAATGAAACCACATATTAATTCTTTCAGCCTAATGCATTTTGTTAAGAATCGTAACTGTGTACTTTTATAATAATGAAAAGCTTTAAGAACATCGAATAGATTTTTTAAAAGTTAAATTCCCGTCTCTCCGCTATGAGTAAGACATTTATTTTGAACTTTTCTTCAAAAAAGCTTTCAGTTCTTACATTAATTATGTACAGAAGCTTCCAAAAACGTCAACTGTAGCAGGGTTTCATTTTATATAGTAAGAGTGAACCATTGAAAATTACAAAAAATATATGAAAGGTCAAACATTCAAACAGAAGTATAAAATAGTTTCGATTTTGCAAGTAAAATAAGCGGAAAAATGAAAATCCGAGCTCATCCTCATGGGATTTCCATCATGATTTAAAATAGAAAAACGGTTTAAGCACCGTTAGTTTATTTTTAACTCTAAAATTGAAGATTTTTTTGAAACATTTTTTACACATCTGATAAAATACCACACAGAAATTGCTAACTTTGCATTCGGAAATTTTAAAAGCTGTTCACGAATTCCTTCTTTTACTTGAGCTACATTACGTCTTTTGTGAAATTTAGTGTTTCTAAAACGGAGAATTTCCTCGTGAACTCTAAAATATGCAAAACAAACTCCAATTATCTCAATATTTAAGACAATTATTATATAGACGGGAGAAACCTATCTAAATATCATTTGTCAAAGCAACAATGTGGGTCATGACCAGGTCATTGTGACTATAGGAACATCACAATTCATTAAATATAAACGATACTTCTTCCATCTCACCCTGTATAAGTAACATTGTTTGGTTATAGTTATTTTTAATATTTTCTTATAAGGAAAAATGTTCTTATATAAAAGCAAGGTCTCATTAAAATCGAAAGCTGTCATTTTGTATAGAAATATGTGCAATTATATATGAAAAGATTGACTTTATATAGATCTAGAAACATTTTCCTTGCTCGTGAATGTCATGTCGCAGAATATCAGAACTATTTTACCGTGAAATCTTAATGAGCATTCATACCTTGAGTCTCTATTTGCATGAATTATTACAATGAAAAACATGAAGCTTCTATTTCTAAATATACATTTATTGCATTTAATAAATATTTTCAAGGTTTGTTTATATTCAACTAGATTACAGACCGCAACTTCGCCCGCGTGGAGTTCGGTTATATCGCGTTTCCAAGAGAACCTTTC
>DVQO01000148.1:0-27731 GCA_018231785.1 Danaus gilippus
TGAGAGAAGTTCAGTGACATACACACTCACAGAAGAATTATATATATAAAGATTTGATAGTAAAGAATACGGTCTTTCAAACAAGTATTACAGTATTCTAAAAAAAATTATTATTCGCAAAATGCTACGACTTTATTAGACATGGGAGTTTCAACCCTACAGGAAATAACAGATTAAATAAAATAATATATTATTTACAATTTTATATATACAAAAATCAATAGATATTACGAAAAAAAAAATTAAGTATCAATTTTTGAATAAGACATATATATAGTACGCTGTTATGAACATTCAATGGTGTTGGTTATTAGACATTTTTGTCCTCATCTAAGGACCTCTTAGTTTCTTAATTTCCTACTTTTTCTTTTTGTGACTCTTTTTAATAAAAAAGCTTACAAATACTACTTGGGCAGATTAGAACGACAACAATTTACATTAAAATTTGTAACATTTAAATCCAAGAGCACTGTGGAAAGGTACTTTACAATGATTTTACATCTACCTTTTCGAAATATATGAAGAGATTATGATAAAGCAATCAATAATATTATCCTCAGGTTATAACATCGAAGCAGCGACCGCGTCGTCTCTGTATTCGGGGTTCGAACGGAAAAGACTACATGTTCCTTCTGAAGGGCCACGAGGATCTACGTCAAGACGAACGAGTGATGCAGTTGTTCGGTCTCGTCAATACATTACTGCAGGCTGACCCGGACACCTTCAGGAGAGATTTGGCCATACAAAGATACGCTGTTATTCCACTGTCCACCAACTCCGGCCTCATCGGCTGGGTCCCACACTGTGATACATTACATTCATTGATCAAGGACTACCGAGAAAAGAGGAAGATACTACTCAATATAGAACACCGTATCATGCAGAGAATGGCCTCCGATTTGGAAAAACTAATGTTGATGCAAAAGGTTTGTTGTGTTTATGAATATTATACATATAGTAAATGACAAATTATAATTATCAGTCATATATTTTTTTCTTTTTAGGTGGAGGTTTTCGAACACGCTTTGGAACATACAGCGGGAGACGATCTCGCTAAATTGCTGTGGCTAAAGAGTCCGTCGTCAGAGGTGTGGTTTGAGCGTCGCACGAACTACACCCGCTCGCTGGCCGTCATGAGCATGGTGGGCTACATCCTGGGGCTCGGAGACAGGCATCCCTCTAATATCATGCTCGACAGAGTCACCGGAAAGTTCCTACACATTGATTTCGGCGATTGTTTCGAAGTAGCCGTGACGAGAGACAAGTTCCCAGAGAAGATACCCTTCAGACTGACCAGGATGCTCATCAACGCTATGGAGGTATGTTTAGATAAAACACTTTCACACGACCGATACGACCGACGGCTCATTTATTCAAAATTTACAGGTGACAGGAATCGAAGGTACTTACAGAAGAACTTGCGAGTCAGTGATGGAAGTGTTACATCGACACAAGGACAGTGTGATGGCTGTGTTGGAGGCGTTCGTGTACGATCCGTTACTGAACTGGAGGCTGATAGATGCTGGCAGACGATCAAGGAACGAGGCTGACGTGTCCACATCGGACGGGTCGCCTCAACCCAGCAGGAGCAGGGCGAACGGAGCTAGCGAGGTCGACCAGCCTGCTGAGACCAACCTCAACAAGAGGGCGCTGGCGATCGTTAATAGAGTTAGGGACAAACTGACGGGACGAGACTTCATACATATAGATGATGCGAGCGGATCAGTACAGAAACAAGTCGACCTCTTGATACAACAAGCTACTAGCAATGAGAATCTTTGTCAGTGCTATGTTGGCTGGTGTCCGTTCTGGTAAGATTGTTTCTATTGGACGAGATGGATCGCCTCTTTTTTAATTATAGGCAACGAGTCAAATATATAATATTGATATAAACAGGATCTACTTAACCTGAATGAAGAAAAACGTTGAAAAAAATAATATTATTTAATTCGTGAACATGTTGTCGAGCATTAGAAATAACACAGTTATTATTATTGTAACGAACATATATTTCTAGTTATATGTGACAAGTGTAACTTAATCTTTTTCTCATTTATACATGTTATGCTTAAATTCTTATAATGTTCTCGTAATCCTGTGAAATATGTTATACTACAAAATTAATAAGAAAAAATGTATGTCAGGATAGAAATTAATATTTTGTAGTGTAAGATCATTGCATCATCATCCAGGATTCTACATTAAGTGCTTGGTCGCAGTGCCTGCCTTAGTGTCTGAACAAAATACAAAGAATAATCATATAGGTATGTACTGCATTTAAGTAATGTAAAATATATTTAGTGAATAATGGAAGTCATTTGTCGGCCTTTTCTTTAGTCAAATATATTTAAGTGTTAAAAAATAACTCATTATATTATTTCAAAGATTATCCATAATTTAGTAAGTTTAATAAGGACTCAGGCTTGTCTATGTACAAACTAGATATGTCCTTTCAGTCACTCAACTTTTACCAGCTTGTTTGAACAGAATGCCGATAGAATAATTTTCTAATTTCTTATAAAATAAACTTCAAATTTAACTTACTATCATATTATAATATATAAATATATATTTATAAATACATTTACATGATTGTGTGTATAATATTGATTGACAAAAATAATTACCAACCAAGCTGTAATGTTCTATAATTATATTTCACTACGTTTCTTCACCCGGATAATTAAAATTATTAATTAAATGTTAACCATAAAGCAAACGTTTCCATCTTCAGCGTTATCAAAATGTTGAAATCAGTTTCCCTTTATAATACAGCTCGTTTACTGTAAAGTTACTATCATTTAAAATAATTCAATAAATATAAAAGAGATCTTGTTATTGTGTCATCTGATGAAGGCCAACGCGAATAGAATTAGAACAACTGTATTTTTATCTTTTTCACTCGGAACTAAAAATATTTACAACAGCTGTTTGTTCGTGTAGTAACCTATTGTATGGAAATATGTCAAACGCTGATTAAAAAATATTTTCAAGTGGAATCAATATAATCATGTCATAAAAAGGTCTAGCTTGATTAGAGCTATTTAATACCATCAAATGAAAAACCTTTATTTCGAAGTTTATAACTAACTACAACTGAGTGGTAGATAAGAACTAACGGGGATTTCCCAAAAAAATAAGTTATTAATAAAAAAAAAACATATAATATAGATTATTATATGTACATATATTATTCTATTGGATTCATTACAACTCTAAACATTACTAAGTACTACTTGTATTCAAGTATGTAATTATTTTATTTATCCGGAATATTTGTTCCAATGACAATCTTCAGTCGATGCGATGAAGTATCTTTAATTCGATACTTTCAAAAGTTCGGTTAACGGTTTAGTCTGAATAAAAAAATTCTCTCTTTAATATGAGTTTGCTTTATCAAGATACTTAATATAATTTCTAAATCGAACGTTATAAACTGGACAAATCTGTAATCTTTGCTTTTAATGTCGATGCATTTTCAGCACTCGAGGAAGACATGGAAATATATTTTTTTGTAATTATAATGTAAGAAGGCATTCATCGTTAATGCAAAAAATATTTTGTTAAGCAACTATTGGGATTATGTTAGTATAGGATTGTTTATACATAAGTTTATTTTGTTATGGCATTAAATACATACAAAATGTAAAATTGTTCTATCATTTAATTCAAATAAATAGTCTTTCAATCTTTGCGTGCCAAATGTTTTTTGCCCTTAGAGTGGCATTGAACAAAATATGTATATTCAACCTCGTCGCGTGCTTTAACTTTCACCAGTCTCTTTTCCCCTCTAATTTAAAACTCCATTACTTACATCGTTTGGATATTTTAAAGGGTTTTTACTATATTGGATCCTTTCGCTACTTGTACAGTCAAAAGATTATTTAGATCAATGCATATTATATAAAACAGATAACTAGGTAGGTATTCAATATTAATAAAATCTGTTAGCCATGTATCTATATATTACAATGATTTAACTTGTAAACATTAAGGTTATTTATTCCATGTAATGATTGATGGCCACTTGTATTTATTAGCAAATATCAAAAGCGAACTTCGCACAAAACGGACTTTCAATTATGAAAAGTAGAGTGTAATCAACAATCGTTAACAGTGGTCTGTGTTCAGTAAGCGACGACACTAGTTGCTAGTCAGTAGTCGCTCGGTGACTGTGTGAAGGGCAGGACGCACTGTTTATACGCCTTACGATAATTACGCTACCATGGAGCAATATGAAATAGTGGACTTCTCCTCATTAAGTAAGTTATTTTATTACTAAACATTTATTTTATTATTACGTGAAACACTTGTCTTGATATTTCTATATTTGTACATTACAACATGCCTAACTTGCAAAATAATTTATATATTTTTTCTTACATTTCAACTATTTGAAATTAATTCAAGCTAATATCCTAGTTAATTAGAAGTAATTAAAATTTTATTAATTATATTTAATTGTGCCTATTGTAAATGATTTTCTATAAAAAAAACTTACTTCTACGAGCGTTTTCCCAATAAATAATAAATTTTACTTATGTTTAAAAATATAAAATAATCAATCAATTCAATCCGATATTTTTAAATCGTTATCATGTGAATATTCCGGAAGGTTATCGATTTAATCATAATCTTGATTGTATCGATTAAACATTGTATTCAAAAAGATAATTATAATCATGTTGACAGGTGAAACAGCAAAACAATTAATACAAGAGGCGACACACATACGACAACGGGCTTACTGTCCGTATTCAAACTTCGCAGTGGGAGCCGCGATCCTTACAGAAGAGGACGAACGAGTATACACGGGATGCAACATAGAAAGTTCCACACTCACTCCTAGTATATGTGCGGAAAGAGCCGCGGTACCAAGGGCTGTTTGTGACGGATACACCAAATTTAAAATGGTGGCAGTGGTGGCACATCAAAAGGGTACATTTACTGCTCCCTGTGGCGTCTGCAGACAGGTCTTGAGCGAGTTCTGCAGCTCAGATGGAGACATCGAAATCTATCTCAGCAAACCCACCATGGACAAAATCTTGTGCACCAAAATATCTAAACTATTACCTCTTTCATTCGTGAGTTACAAAATAGACAGTGTAACATAAGTGTTCATTATTATTTACGGATGTTTATATATAAATAAGACGTTTTATTCGTGATAAGAGAAAAACCAAATTTATATAGGTATTTTTATTTTTTTAGTTATCGGATATTGGTGTGAAACGAAAGGACGAGTTTCCGAACTTAATTTTTTTTCAAAACTTAAATCAAATACCTACCCTTCTCAAACTTAAAAAATATAAAAAAGAAATGAAACTATAAGATATAATATTGAATTATCGCCGGAAGAAAAATACCATATTACAAGTTTTTCATACATAAATCATATAGAGAGGAAAAGAAATGAAGGTCAATAATACTTTAATCAATTATATTTTACTCAATGAATAAGACTGCTTAACTAAACTATGGCATAATTATTTAGTATAAACACATTGAACGACTGTCGTTTTTTAATTTTAGACAGTTATTACCAATACAAGACGTTATATGATTAAATATGAATACCAATAATATACATAAATATATAACACTTTACTTAAGCATCAAATAATACTTCAGAATAATAAAACGAGCTTAACTGACTACTAACAAAAACACACTCATATGATTCTTACTTTAAGCGGAACTTTTAAAAGTAAAATCCGATGTATAATAAATTATAAAGAGTGTTGTCTGTGTATTATTCATTACTGTTTTTAAATAAGTAGATTTTTTAAATTAATAACTAAAAAGCAATACACAGACAGCTTTAGTCGTTTTGGCGGGAAGATTTAGTTAATTATATTTTTTTAATCTTCATTTACACGAGACAAGATCGTTAAGTTTTTTCTCAATACATACATATAAAAACAGTTAATGTTTAGCTTGACGAAATTTAAACTAAAGGCACACATAATTTATGTCTGACGGCTTTATATTCCATTTTTTGTGAATCACAAGTTTTTTTTCTACTCCATTGTACATTAATATTAATAATAATGACATGTATGTAATTTTCGGAAATGTTATTATGGTATTAATATTTGTACATTAGTTCATTATAATTTTGTTTATATATATTGATGGTTGCTCTTAATAAAAATGTACATTTTCATAGTTAATCACAGTTAAGGGATTATACCAGCTGCGTATCAATTAAATTAATTGATGACGCACAGACAACACACTACAAATTTATTTTTACTGACGATTGAAGTATCAATGAGGAAGAATATTCTGGAACATACATATATGAGTGATCTCGTCAACTAACAATCGTAGCAAGTCCTCACCAGAACGGACACCAGCCAATGTAACACTGACAAAGATTTTCATTGTTCGTTGCTATTTTTATCAACAAGGCGACCTGTTTCGGTACACTCACTACGGCCTCTATGTTAGGAAAATCTCTTCCCGTCAATTTATCTCTTATCCTGTTCAATATGGCTAGAGCTCGTTTGTTAAGATTTGATTCCGGCGGCATCTCCAATGATTCGTAGTGTAAGTGATTACGACTTCTGCTGGGCAGGGAGTACGATGAGTCCAAATCTGATGAAAAGGTGGACTCTGTGATGGAATGTTTTTCGTTATCTATCAGCCGCCAGTTGAGTAGAGGGTCGTATACAAACGCCTCGAGTACGGCCATCACGCTGTCTCTGTGTTTATGAAGCACGTGCATCACCGACTCGCAAGTGAAACGATACGTCCCCTCGATGCCCGTTACCTTCAAACGAGATAGATCAGGACTTAAATAATTCACGTTTGTTTGATCGTATAAAAAATCCAAATGTATTACTTACCTCCATAGCACTAATGAGCATCCTCGTTAATCTGAAGGGTATCTTTTCGGGGAATCTTTCTCTCGTTTGGGTTACTTCGAAGCAATCTCCAAAATCGATATGCAGCACCTTGCCAGTGACTCTATGCAGCATGATATTAGAGGGATGCCTGTCTCCGAGCCCCAGGATGTAGCCCACCATGCTCATGACGGCCAGCGAGCGGGTGTAGTTCGTGCGACGCTCGAACCACGCTTCAGCAGAAGGGCTCTTCAGCCAGAGTAGCCTCGCCAAGTCATTTCCGGGAGTCTGGGAGAGCGTGTATTCAAACACTTCCACCTTAAAAAATATATAAGCTTATTAAACTGAGTCATAACATAAATAAACAATTCCAGACAATATATCGAACCTTGTGTTTAAGCATCAACTTCTGATAATCGGACGCCATACGCAGCATGATCTGTTGTTCCGTGTTGAGAGCCATTTTGTTCGTCTTCTTGTCCCTATAATCACTGATCAGGTTGTAGAGGGTGTCGCACTGTGGCACCCAGCCGATGAGACCGGAGTTAGGTGACAGCGGTATCACTGCGTACCTTTGTATGGCGAGGTCATGCCTGTACGTGTTAGTGTCGGATTGAAGCAATGTATTGACGAGACCGAACAGCTGCATCACTCGTTCGTCTTGACGTAGATCCTCGTGGCCCTTTAGAAGGAACATGTATTGCTTCCCGTCTGAACCCTGTATTGTGAGTCGTCGTGGACGCTGCTTTGACTTGATCACCTATGAAATTAAACCATATATACATCTACATACTATATCAGCTTAAAATAAAAAGTTAAACAACTATGAAAGTCAAGTCAAGATGTTCGCTCTATGTTCATTTCCTATAGTGTCTTAGATATCACAAACAATGGTAGCAATTTGTTGGAGCCGACTGCAGATATATAACAATAACCTATCAATTGATTGATAAACTAAGCCAAAATCAAGTACTATAGCTCGATAACTGAGTACTTATAAAACTTAGACCAGCAAACAGCTCATATCGTATATGACCATATATTTATTATAAAAATTCCCATTTCTAAACCCTATCCGTTCTCAGTATATAATGTGATGAGATGTGTACCTGTAGGTGTGTATTAATCCTGTCTATCCTTATAACGGGGTGTCCGGGCACGTAGCTGCCAGGCACGGCCAGCTCCAGGTCTCTACAGGCGTGTAGTCTGCGGCTCACGTACTGCAGCTCTAAGGACGTGTGAGCTCTGAACTGACCCCCGATACGACGGACCACGTGACAGTACAGATCCCAGGCCTCGTTCAGGAAACGGTCTTCACCACTGTCCTGGAACATTCGATAGAATATTATATATATATGTGAATATTCAAGGAACTTGCAAAATTGAATCATGTGAACAAAACCTTATATAACTTCTAACAACTTTACGACAGTTAGGTAAATATTAATAACTTGTGTTACCATATACATAGTGTAACCTAACAAAATACGGTTTCATTATCTTTAAATTTATTACTGTCACACCATATTCCAAACTAACTGACTAATTACTTTGAGTTTAGGTTTAATTTATTTTGATATGTAAGGTTTTTGATGTGTAGCGAATCCATTTAAATTATGTATATTGCTAAAAAAATGTATTATACACAATTAAAAATGTGTTTAATAAATACAAACAATGATATATAATCTATCAGATTATTATCTTTAATAAAATAAGATGCACTTTATACAACTTGTCTTTTGTGATTTACTGATATTTGTAGATAAAAATAATAATAGTACCTTTATTATATAGGCTCAAGTATTTGAAATTACTAGAATTGAATATTTGTAAAATATTGCATAATAAATGGATTAGAAATTATCTAACATGAAACGCTCTTTATAAAAAAATGATAATCAAATTGGAAAAAAATATGTAACACTGAGAAGTTAAATGATGGAAAATGAATAATAGAAGGTAATGTAACTGTTCCTTAAGTATTTAAAAGGTTCATAAACTACTTTATCAATAAAAGCGAATGTCACTATATACCTTATACAGTTCGCACCAGCGTTGTGCCTCTTTCAAATCTCTGCCATACATTTGTAGAAATGACACCTCCTTCAAAGTCTCGGGCGGGTGATCTAACATGGCGTGCATCTTGTCCAAGGTTCTGAACATTCCTCTGTAATCTTTCTCACTGAAGTATAATCTGAAAGGAGGTGTAAGTATAAAATCGTTTTTATATATATATACAAGTAATAATTTTCATACAAAAATAATGTCAGTCATACTGTATTGTAAAGAATTGTATTAGATAAGGAAAAAATATGTCATCGCTTTTCAATACAAATATAATAATGATCAACATTTTTAGTACTGACTTGAATAAATTAAGCTCTTTATAACTATGGAAGCTGTTTAAGAATTATTTATGATATTTTTTTTTATAGAACATTCTGCGGTTTTAAGATTTAGCTTAATGATCGCTACAAACGTCTCCATTAAAATAGTACAAATTGTTTTATTGCTGTGTGAACATTATCTTTCTTGATTATCCCTATTAACTCCTTACGAATACAATTATCAATTATTTAGCCACGCTATTTTATGTCCCGCTATGTTCTGTCAGCATGGGCATCAATTATCGTGACCTACTTCAAAATTAGATTCGAGTGAAAAATTACAAATAACACTAAGATTGTTTTCTTTGTAACACTTTTTAAAAGTGTTAAAATGTTTTATTAAGTTTTAAAATATAAAAAGAAAAACATGAATAAAATAATAAATACCTTGACGCATCTTCCAAAGCAGTGTACACCTGGTCATGCCACAACATTGCTATTTTTATCAACTCTTCAGATATAACGGCCACTTCATTGACAAGCCGCTGAGAGTGTGTACACATTGTTTTAAGTATGTAATTGGCTGCGTTCTTCCTTGTTATGAAAGAGGATTTTGTGGCAACAGTCAACGGGTACACTAGGGCTTGTGGGTGAAGCTTTCCAATATCTATCAATAAGATATGGACCAGTTTAGCCACCAAACTCCTCGGGGAGTCGATACGAGCTATCAGTTGCGGTATCACTTGAAGCCATATCTTTACGTCGATCTGACGTATACCCTCAAACAGAGCATCATATACAGCGGGGTGATGTCCATGATCGAACCAAAGAGTGAGTAGCCTTAACGTATCTTGAAGAGAACTTCCGTTGGACAAACTAATAGACTTAAAGAAACCCTCTATAGCCGGTATTGTGAATGTATTGATGAATTCCGTTCTCGATATCTTCTTTTCACCCGACCCGCCAGCTATACTGCTCTCCGATATGTTATCCTGTTGTTTATAGAATAGGACAGTTTCAAAGTTCATACAGGCCCAAGCGTGACAGGCCTTGTACCATTCTGGAGCTAGCAATGTCGCTGTAGTGTAGTTCCTCAATATTTCTGGTATTGACAATTCATTTATTTCATGCAGTGCTTCACACCATGAACCTAGCTTCAAATGACAACGAGCAAGCAATCTTCCCTGCTCTTCATTTTCTGCTTCTGAATTGTCCAAAAATTTCTGTAATACGTCATAGGCGTATCTTTTATTTCCTGCGTCCCAAAGGTTTTTGCTGTACGCTAAAACTATTCTTGGATCTTGAGATGTTAGTAATATGTCAGGATTTGTGACAGGATCACAGCCCAATACAGTCAGAACTATTTTATGTGCCTGATTAATAGCTCCGGATTTCCTGCATAATGAAGAAAATTTAAGCCATGTTTGGAAGTCTTCTTGTGGACTCATTACTAAACTGCGAATTTGAAGCATTTTACGCCAATCTTCAACTAAACGTTGACCTCCTTGTAGCCTTGTCCACCACGTTCGGTGAATAATGCCTCGTCTTTCTTCAACAAGTTTGATCGTAACAACTTCCTCTAATTCCGTCAACAACTGTGCATTTACCAAAGCTCCGTACGCCCTTTGGTAACTTTCTCCGACAACAGCTGATAGTTCTGCGTCCAAAAGACTTCTAGCAGAGTCGACGTAATGTCGAGATTCAGACCAATGTCCATCATGAATAGATAATATGGCTCGATAGAATGCTCCGTCTTGTGTATCGTCAGGGATACATTCGACAAACTTCTTCATGGAATCCCACTCCTGTAAGCCCCAAGACGCCGCAGCAGCGATTTTGGCTGATTTCTTTTTGATATCGTCACTCATGGTACTCCACTGTTCTGTGGTCATGCTATAAAGCTTACGCCATTCACCCATCGCCTCCAAACATCGCATCATTCCCAGTTTTGACTCTATGTCCTCGGGTTCTTCTTCTAAGTTTTTGTTATAGAGTTCCAAAGCCTGATCCCAATTGTGCAGTTTCTCATACCAACGCACGTGAACATTGAGAGAGCAATCTCCACTTTTCTTTTGCATGATTACTTTTTCGAGCAATCCATTTGCAGATTCTCTTTGCTGTAATTTATTGTTAATGTGAATCAGGGCTTCAACTACTTGAGTCGACGGATTCCTTCGATACTCTTCCTCCTTCAAATAAAATAAAAGCATTAGAATTTATTTTTACAATAGTGCTCAGAAAATAAATCATATTACCTCACCTTGTAATAGAGAGCTTTTGCATAAGCTCGACAGGTGATGGCTGTGTCTCCGAGTAGTTTTATAGATATAGGTAATGCGCCTTTTTCACAATGTTCCAAAAATTCAGCCAGATTGAGAACAGCCAACGCTAATTCGGGTGCTTCAGGCGCTACGAGTGCTTTTTCTAAAGCCGCACCGAGTTCTGAACGCGCCGGTTCACCGAGCTCCGTCCAGCACGACATGAACGCAGCGTTGAACAAATCCGTAGCAAGCTGAGAGTAATTCTGTGCTAAACTTGAACAGGCTCTGTAAGAAATAAGAGATATGTATATAAAAATGCTACGTATATTATGCAATAATCAATGTTCCATATATGAGATACATCATATTATTTTTTGTCATTGATTTCAGACAGCTGTAAGTTTTATAATTAGTTTTTTGTTTAAATAATATTTATTTTTCAGAAAGTCTTTAGTGTAAATATATATTATTAAGTCACGTAGTTGAACATATTAACTCACACGTCTTACAATAATGAATGAATTATTTCATAGACTTTGAACATAAGAAGTCTTCTGTAAAACCTCAGTACTTTTTATTGTTGTTATAAATCTCTTACCGTATAGCTGGGCTATTGGATTCTGTTAGCAGCCCGATGCTCAATTGTCGTAACCACTCCAACCAATCTTCTTTTGATAGAATGTTATGAACTTGCCAACATTTTCTTAATTTGTCCACATTCAGAGTCAACTTTTGTATGGCTTGCGGATCATTTGAAACAACCTACAACATTTATAATTAATATTTCTATATTTATGTACCGTAAAATATATAAATAGCTAAAGGGAAAAACTACATTTTCATCAACATCCATATAATTGTTTTGAAAAATTATACAAATACACATATGTGAAGATGCGAGGGAGAGAAGATATTAGAAGTTGAGAATTGAAGGAAACTATACTTATACGATAATAAGAGTTATAATTAAACTTACGTCTTTCTTTTGGTTCCGTAGCCTCAGCCTCGTTTCATCCAGATAGTCGTCATCCGAAGCCAACGTGGATGTTACTTGCAGTCTCGTAACAAGCACGATGTAATTGGGGCATTGTATTTTGTGCTTCACCAGAATCCTATCGATAGATGGTATGTAGTCTATATAGTCTCTGCCGAGTTGTATGATGATAGCGCAGAGTGTGTTCATCGCCGTCTGACGTAATGCAATGCTGTTTTCTAAAACCTTAGCTAATGCCTGCACGAGCATCGCTGAATATGGTTTGAAGTAGAGGTACATAGAGAGATGTTCGATTGTTTCCATTGCCAATTTAGATATGGACGTCGGTATATTTCTTCCATCGAACAGTGCTATAATCGCAGGCACTATAGACATTAGGACGTCATCTAAATTGTTTTCAAATTTTTGTATAGTCAGCAGCAATTTTTCCGTTAAAATCCTATCTTTGCTACTATCATATTTCAGAAGTCTGAGTATATTTGGCAATATTTTTCGGACGTATATTTTGAATTCAGTCCCAATGGCTATAATTATTTGCTCAACAAGCGATATGAGCGTCGGTTGAAGCTGACTATCTGGTGTCCAATATTCTCTTATCAGATCAAATATTTCTTCCAAGTATGCTCGTATGTGTATCTTTACAACGGAAATTAGTAGCGCTAATTGGTTGAATAAGAATTCTCTAAAATTGTGGTTATCAGTCGTCCGGATTACGTATAAAAGACTTGGAGTGACACGCGAAATGTAAGGAACGCATTTGAAGCCAAGAGTTTGGAATATATATGTGATGGAATGAACCACGCTCGTGTGATGCTGTGAGAGCAGAGGATCTCGTAGTATACGCATTAATGACGTCACAGCTATCGCAGGATAGAATTCATCCAGGACGAGCGGAGACATACTAACGAGCATCTCATTCACATTTATATCCAAATTATCATTGGAGGTGTCTGTGATAGGTATCAATGTAGACGCTGTCTGGAAGTCTATTAAACCTTGGTTCACTCTATGTTTGTAGGGATCCAGAGCTCCTAACAAACCAAGAACACGTATAGTTTCTCTCCGATCTCTAGCATTTTGTTCAGTTTTAAAAAAGTTTAAGAGCATATCCATCAGACTTGGATATTCCGTGTACGGCGTCACCACGTAACCGATAGCGCTTATAACCTGACCGAATGACCAGAGCGCAACACTTCTTTTCTCGGGTTGGTTTGGATCCGACAATATCTCGAGTTGGATTGACATCAATTCTGGCAACCACTGATTTAAAGCATTTCCACCACCATTCACTTCCGCCAGATCACCTATAGCCTTTAATATTATTGTGATCATATTGGGATTACTCTCTTCTTTTAGTTTTGGGACCAACACCTTCAATATGGTATCAACAAACTGTCGAGTTAGTCGGGGAGCATGAGATATTATGTGATTTATCATTCTTAGAGACTGTTCTTTGGTACGAGCTGACTCAGAGTGTTGTACTTCCATTAATATTTCAACGAACAATTGGCGCAAAGCTGGAGTAGTGTAACTGGGATTTATGTTACTCAATCTACCAATAACGCATAACGCCAGTTCACTGACATCACTATTTGAATCATTAATAGCTATAAAGAGACAACTCAGGTGCTCTTCTACAGCGAGATATTTGTCGAAAATGGGATTTGTAAATATTTCAAAAACTCTATATCTTATTTCCTGATCGAAGTCTGACCGGCCAATTGATAAAAGTTTCCCGATAGATTCGTCGATTAACGAGTTAAGTGTTCGCGAGTTTGTCACTGAGGATCTTTCGATAGCTTTAATAAGAAGCCTTGCAATCGTTTTCACAGCCTCCAATCGTATGTCTTGCTGCTCACACTGCAGATAATAATCTGTACATCTTCTTATAAACGACATGAGAGTATTGTTCCATTCAAAGTCAAATGAGCCCAGAGTATGCAAGGCTAAGACCAATTTCACAGCATCATGAGGCTCTACCAGCATGGCTGTTGATAACATCGCAGCTGACGATGTTTCAGTATTTGAAGGTATGTAAGGCTTTTTCCTTAGAATTAAGGACAAAATATTAAGTAACCTGTCTGTTATCTCTTTTCTTAAAGATGGCACGTTTTTGCTGAGCTCTTTAAAGCAAGTTGTCAACTGAGGACTAAGTCCAGTGACACACATGGGGTCTAAGAGATCTTTTATTTCATTGGAAACAGTTTCCTTCATTGCAATTCCCAGTAAAGTGACACAGCTGAACAATGGACTGTCAGCACCATTCTTTTTCTTTGGCACATCTTTAAGAGGTAAAGTTAATTTAATGATTTCAATGATTCTCGATAAATACTGTTGTATTTCATCCTCCACTGCAATACATATTAATCCTAAGGTTGTGAAAGCCATTGCCTTCTCTCTCTCTCTCCCTCTCAAAAATGTTATCAAATGATTGATGGTCGACTTCAGGTGTTTCTTTGCAAATGAATCTCTATTGAATGCTGCTAGCCTTGGAATCAGTAACAAAAGCATTTGATGAACAGTATGAGACCTTGAAATCTGCTGAGCCATTACATCTGAAATTATCATTTTAATTAATTAAAATAAAATAGGCTTTTAAGAAAAAGATATGATATTTTATATTCATTATAAATGTCTTACCCACTGATATCTGATCATATTTTTCTGATACTAATTTCTTGCAAATTGAAGATTCATAGATAGTAAAAGATTGTTGCTTGTCCTCCAAACAACTTTGATAAGTCCAAGAATTTTGTGTTTTTGGATTAAAGGTTGACATTTCATCTGATATCTCCTGTTGAGAGTCAAGTTTTTGCATTAGGGTTGTGTATTTCTTTTCCCATACAGAATTGGAACATCTGAGAAGTTCATTTAAAATCAATAAAGCACCATGAACATGTTCATCCCTGGTAATAGTTCTGTCCCTGCATAAATGGTCAGAAAAAGAAGTGACCGCTTCTTCATAACATTGAATGTACCAGTGTGCTTTATTACTTTGTTCTGGTAGTTCTCTCTGAGCAGTCACTACAAATGCTGCTCTTAAAGCCTTGCCAGCTGCTTCTCTTATAGACTCTTTGCTGTCACGGAGTGGTATCATAATATAATTGAAAAAATCATTTATATGTTGAAAGAAATTTGATGGCATAGCTATTGCAAGTTCTCTTAATATAAGACATGCCGAAAGCCTCTTGCTTTCATTTCTATCCCCTGCTAACCATTCGAAAGCTCTTTTAATTTCAAATTCAACATATTCACCTCTTTTGATACCAAGGCAAGTTGCTATGCGGCCCATAGTTTTAGCAGCTAGTTCTAAAATGTTTGCATCATTTGATGGAAATATGCTTCTTAGATATTGCGCGTAGCGGGTCAATCTTGTTTTATTTACCTCCTGATCACCACTTATAAGACAAACTGTAAGAAGAGTGATGATATAAATAGAATGACCTATATTAAATTTTCAAATTTAAGTATTAGTGTTAATAAAAAGTTACCTATAATTAATATGCCTGCTTTCTTTTCGTTATTATCATAACTAGAAGTTAATACATGGATTTGTTGATTGAAATCATCAAGTGTTTGTGTTAAATTATCCTGTGACATTTCCCGAAGATCGGTTTTCGCAAAATGTAATAGCTCCCGTATCGCCTTATGTCTTGTTTCTGTATGCCGGGACTTAAGCCCTACTATTAAATCAAAGACTTGGCCGCTCGTCATTTTGAATTTGTTTGTATTTTATGTACTAACAATATAAGCCATCACTTAATCACAAACTGTTTCGGTATTTACTTAAATCTCTCAAATTCTGACCACCATAAAAACATTATAGGGTAATTTGATTTTAAATAAAAAAGATATTAGATCCTTCCTTGTTATTTTTTTAAAATAATCACTTAAAAATATAAACATGCGGCCATTAAAATATCTTTGACATTTTAGTTTTGACATTTCTTTCATTTGAAGAAATCGAATTTTACCCAAAAGGTAGAGATAGAGATTATAAAGAAAAGAATTAAATAAAATAATTTTGTTATTAATATCAAGTTAAGAGTAAACTGGAGTAGAATGAAAATAATATAACATACCATTAGTACTCTTAACACAAGTTCTTTGAATATATGTTTTAATTAGGAAGTAGTGGTTGTCTTTACATATAGCCTTAAAAATAAAAATAATAAATATTTTTTGACTTTGATGAACTTTTCCTAAACTTTGATTTGTTTTTCAAATTAACCACAGATTACAATTCTTTGTTTGGGTAAACTGAAGATGACGCATGTGTTTTCAATACTTTCTCGTCATCTATTCACAAACCTCATAGGTAAACGTCAAATAGCCAATCGTCTCAGCTGAGCCCACTGCTTGACGTTGTGTGGCTTGCTCCCTTGTTCAGTCTCATTCGATTCTGAAAAATTAAATTCTTAGAAAAATTCTAATCAATTCATAATTTATATAATCCTGGAATCTTCTTTCCAATATGAGTGAACTTAGTCAAGAAGAGGTGAGTCTTATTTCGTAAACAGTCCGTAGTGTTGTGCGTTTGCCAATCTAATTTCGTAACAAAACAAAGCATTAGTGCGTGGTGTTTAGATTTGATGGTAGTGTAAAATTTTACACGTGTGTTCTTAGTGACCATTTTTACTACATTCCAGATACGTAGACGGAGGTTGGCTCGACTCGCAGCCCTCGGAGGAACGGGCTCTTCAGTTCCAACTAGTCCTCCCATTACACCTGGTGCATCAGTTCCACCAGATGTTCTCAGTCCAGGTCCGCCGTCACGATTGTCTCCAGCGCCAGCTCCACGTAGCTCTACAGAAAATGCAGACAGTAAAAACAAAGAACAAAACTATGCAGAGAACAAAAGTGATGTGTCAGATCAAACAAAAATACCTGCTGATGGTCTAATTGTTACAGAAAAGCCAGATAATAATTTATTAGATGAAATGCCAGATACAAAAATGACAGACCTATCTCAAACACGGCAGTACAATAGTTTTGACTCGATGGGAGATGACACATTGTTAAGCTGTGGGTCAGTGCGAGTTTTACCCCAGTCTACTGTCAGTGGATCAGAAGGTGCTTCAACAAGAGAAGATAGTACATCCCGTTCAATTTCACCGGCCCAGTTTGTTGAACCACCGCCAGTAAGACCAAGAACCCACAATGCCTCACCAAGTTGCTCAAGACGCTCTCTTTCCATGGAAGTTGATGATGTTTCAGAGAGAAATTCACAGTCTGAACAGACACAAGAACCAATGGAGGTAAGCTAATTCAAACTTGTTTATCAAAAATAGCATTCTTTTAATAGAACTATGTTTAGATTTATGTATATATTCATGTTGTTTACAATATCAACATGTAATACAGTATTAATCATTTATATAAATGACTATAATAATTATGAATATGCTTGTTTATCATAACATGTTTGATGCCTTTGATAAAACTTTTATTGGCACAGTGAGATTGCAAATGGCTACTTTATAATAAGAATGCTTAATACATTATATTTACATTATTGTTTGGTCTAAAGAAGACATTGAAATCAAATAAGATACACAAGATGTACTTATAGTTTTAAAATAACCATATTTATATACATTATTCATATTAAAATATTTAAAGAAGCTACATACTAGAAATATACTACTATAATATACATGTTTTCAAAAAGATTTCTCTTTGTATTTAAGGTTGAAGATGACTCAACACAATCTCCTGCTCGTAAAATTCAAAGATCTCGTACTGTAAGTTGCACAGAATTAACAGAGGAACAGTTAAGGAATATTGTTGCCAAAATATTACAAGTATCATGGTCCGATGACAGTGCTGGTGAGATACATTCTAAATTAATAATTTTTTTATTTTTATTGTTTGGGTCGAAAAAATTAACATTAATTTTATTTCAGGAGGCATTTTTGTGCCTTCAGTTGCAGCATCACTATTAGATAATCCCAAACTAGGTTTAGAGGAGATAGCATCGGAGGCACTGATGGACACACTTTGTCAGATTATAGATGGAAACGATCCTTTGAATCAGAAGTTGATTGCTATAACGGAAACAACAAAAAGGCTGAGTGAAGACTGTGGCGATGGAGATGATTTATTGACGAGTGGTCATCTCGGTTCCGAAGCGGATGCTAGCAAATCAGACTGTCCTACACCATCATTACCCATTCAGAAACCAATGCCTTCCCAAGGTTTAGCAGTCAGTTACATACTGAAATTCTACAATAATATAAATCTGTATGAAAGGGACCATCCAAAGAAAAGTTCCGAACCGCCTTTGAGTGATCTTTTGCAAAGTTTCCGAACGCTGCTCGTTAACAATCTAGTATTAGTGCTGAGAGGGAAATATGATTTGGAGAAATGTCGTAAATCGCCTCTGTTACCTTACCTCTTGATTGGGAATACTCCGATCGGACTTATACCTGAAGTTCTCTTAGCGACATATCAGGATAAAGAAGCTTTCGAGGAGGTAAGTTCACAAAATGAACCTCAACTGTTAGTTGTTATGAAAAAGATTTCACTACATTCTATTATTGTAAGGATATCTATTTGTTACTCACTGAGGTAGTAACTGCAGAACGTTTTTTTCTAAATACCATTTGTGTAATCATTGTTTTGAATCCTTATAACAAAGATTAAGTTTGAACCTGATAAACAAGTTTTATTCCATGCCAGTGTAACAAAATATAATTTTCACTTAATGAGATCTAAGATTTTCGCGAATATTCATTGAAATTAAACTAATGTTTTTCGGATTTATTACGCCTTCATAGTTATTTTTAACAACACATAAGATCAACTGACAGACATTAAAATCTCGTGTTTCCGTGATAACAGTTGCTGCGAAGTAACCGAAACTTCGAAAGTATGTTGATAAAATTAACTATAAACACTTAGTAAATCAGGAAAATATTAGTCTTATTTATATTATTTTCACTGCACCCCTTAGCTTTAGCTATTAGAGTATACGTCAACATTTTACAGTTTGGGAGTTAAGTGCCAGTGTTCTATAGCTCAGGCTCATATAAATCAGAGTTTTCTACAACGTTCCTAAAAGTTTTATGTACATTGGTAAAATCTTAATTTAATAATAACAAAGCAGAAGTGTTGTGTCATGTAAACTCAATAGTTGCCAATATATGTAACTATAAATTCTATATCAATTTTCTCTTTATAGTACAGGACACGTAATAATTACAATAACTAAGATAATAGACGCGTATAAAAAATGAGCAGAGTATTTATTTATATTACTGATCAAAACGCAAACAGCGTGAAGCACTTGTAAGAATAAAAATACATATAGAATGCAAAGTCATATGATGCGAGGCGTTGTCGCCGTCATATAGGACCTTGGCTATTTCGTTGAACTCCTTTTAGTTTATCCCTACTCCGCAGCTGGCTGTAATGTGACATGTGATAGATGAGATGCTATAACCTATCACATGAATTAACTTGATATAGCTATAATTAAAACAACAAAGGAATTTTCTTTGTCAATATTGATTCATTGAAAATAGCTTACGAAACCTCTCATACAAATTGTACCTAGTTTTAGTCAAAGAAATGTCTTAAATGTCAGTAACAGATAATCGGATGCGAACTAAAGTGTAACTAAACTTATTTCTCCTTGTCTAAACCTTTCTAGATTGTTTATTTAATATATTTTTATTACGTTTTGTTTTATATGCATTTTTTCTTACGTCATGGGTTCAACGACATCGTTATCCTACTAACATTGTAAACACACTAATACCAGTTATTTTTGCACTGTTTAGACGCCAGAGATAAAAGAATCCGTGTGATTACTTTCTATCAACATAAGGATTAATTGATGAAACTGATTTAAATTGCAATTTTTTATTATATCCACAATAACCCGACAACTTGTAAAATCATATCAGAGTATTGACACTCACTATTCATCGTCGCCTTTGCAAACTAACTCTTGCCTACGGCTTTGCTCATATATTAAATCTCCTTTCAAATAGGCGATATTATAGTGATTATTCTTAGAAGGTTTAATTGGATTTCTAGAAGTTTCCTTCATCTAATCCTTATGAATAATGGAAATTGGCTCAGGACAACGCCCTTTCGATTTAACATAAATTTTGAAAATGAGTGTTTCATATCAAAGTAGTAATAACAGCGTGACAAAAAAATAGCCGAATTGACAACTTTCTTTTTTTGGAAACGGTTGAAAAGTCCCTTAAGTTACTTCTTGAAAATGCGTTTTTGTTGTGCGTAACGTATATACCTACTGTAATATCCGTATAGTGAAAGTTGTTATTAAGAAATTACAAAAAGATGATTTAATTTTATTTATTTGTATAGATTTGGTTTCTATTATCATTAAAGATCAATGAATATAACGAAGCTAATTAGAGTAAATTTTTTTATAGAACCGGTAACGATGAAGTTGTTTCAATTGCAATATTATGCTATAATCCGATACAGGATGTAGACGAAGTTAAATATCAAAAAATTCTTAAGTGTCTAAGAGGTTTTATATTTTACTGTGTCCACCCTGTATAATAAAACATGATAGTAAATAAAGGGTGTTGTATTTAACGTTTCTGGTGCAGGTGTTCGTGCCGCTGCTTATGGGTGTTCGTGAGGAGATGCGTCGATGTGTCTCCCCTCTAGTAGGTCGGGGTCACGGCGCTCCGCTAAGGGCCCTACGCGCCCTGTGTGAGCTGCGCGCTCCCCCTCGCCACGCGGCTCGCCCTGTGTGTGCGTTACTTGCTCGACTACCCTCGTTATGCCCACCATCAGTTACAACAGCACCAGGACGAGAAATCGCCAGAGTCAGTTTTCTTGGACCCTTCTTTGCGGTACGTCTTATACTAAACATGGTTATTAAGATAATCTAATACTTCAAAGATACATTATAAGTATTGTTATTATAAATATATATTTAATAACTGTGGAAACTTCTGGCAAATTGTTTTAACCTTACGAAATAATTGGTTGTAACATCAGCTGTATGTTGTCCCATAACCAAACAAAACTCTACAATTATGGTTCAGATCCACTAAGAAGGTGTTTTCCTATTTAGACGTAACAAATAACTATTACAAAACAAAATCCATCCCAGAATCTAGAAGACTATATGAAAAATATCTACATATATTAATTTTTCTTTATTAATACGATTTCCAGATATCCCTATTCGCTGAAGAAAATCCCCGATTCGCTGAGAGGATGTTCGCGGGCACTGACCAGAGCCTGTCTTTCGCTCTCCAGCGTGAGGTTGAAGCCAGTCGGAACACACTCCACAACATCTGTCACAACATCCTTCTATGTCCCGACGCAAGAGAACCGTTCCTTAACTACTTCGCCACATTACTACAGAGGAACGAGCGAAGAGCACAACTACAGACAGATGAACGTTCCCTGGCTGGTACATAGAATTTTTATATATAATAATATTATAAATGGGAAAGTTACTCTGTCTGTCTGTCTGTTACGCATTCACGCCTAAACCACTGAACTAATTTTAATGAAATTTGGTACAGAGATAAAATTGACTTTGAGAAAGAACATAGGATAGTTTTTATCCAAGACTTTTGAAAAGTTCTCTTGGAAACGCGATATAACCGAACTCCACGCGGGGGAAGCTGCGGGCGGAAAGCTAGTATATAATAATTTCGCCAATTTCATAACATTCTATATAAGTAAATTACATGGCTATGCATTAACGGTTCGAGGTGAATTTACTTAAAACAGTTTTACAAAAAGTATTGTCGTAGAGATGTGCGGAATATATATTTTAAGAAAGTAAAGATTAATATTGAAGATTAGATAATTATAGTAATTAATTAGTTATAACAACCGACTTCAGTTATTATTATGCTATATTAATAATTTTCCAGGCGACGGCTTCATGTTGAACGTTTGCTCGGTTCTCCAACTGCTGTCGGTGCGCATCAAGATGGACCGCGTGTACGAGCTGTATACCTTCCAACCGGACACCTGGTACAACGTCAGGGATGAAACTCGCCTGTATTTCACGGCACAGGAGGCGCAGGAGTGGCAGGACGCGCTCAGTGAGTACACCGCCTTATGTATTTGTGAACTTACCCTACAACCTACTCCTTATGAGCACTGCAAAATATTGAACACGTGATCAGAAGCTCTAAGTGCTATGGGTATGAATGCAATGTTAATTCAAAAAATACTGTAATATTCATTCAGTTAATTCCATAAGTACATAAAATTAAATGTAAATCAGCGGTAGCCCAGTGGTTAAAGGACCCGCCTCTTGTTGCCGAGGGCGCGGGTTTAAACCTGGCAAGTACCAATGTGATTTTTCGGAGTCATATGTACTTTCTGAGAGTATTTAGACGTCACTGACATACGGTGAAAGAAAATATCGTGAGGAAACCTGAACTTATAGTTTCACAATTATAAGTTTGATATCATCAACCCGTCTTGAGCAAGCTTGGTGATTAATGCTCAAACCTTCTCCAAAGCAAAGAGGCCTTTGCTCAGCAGTGGGCTCTGATAGGCTGATGATGATGATGATGATAACATTAAGTCGGACAATATCATTAACATTTGTAAGAATTGGATCCATAAATAACTTTATAATTTTATTCCATAGACAACGATCCAAACCACGAATGGCCGGAAGCAAAGTTTCAGACTGTATGTTGGTTCTTGACACTCCACATGCATCACGTGGCGCTCATACCCGCGCTTCACACGCACCAGAGACGCATACGGTATGACGTCACTGCCACGACTACATTGGTCTCATTAATTTCTGTCAAATTTATTTAAATTCTTAATCATTTCATAACTATACTCATATAAACGATTTAGAAAGTAATCCAACATGAAATACTTATATAAACATCATAATTGATAAATTAAATATGTACAATATTTCTTGCTATTATACACTATGTACATGAGCCTATCCTATAAAAGTATTCCAATTTCAAAATAATCTGATTTCTTTGAACCAACATCTACAGATACAATTTGAAATTGGAATAATTTTCCTTTGTATGGATGCATCAAAATTATTGTTAAGTAAGACTAATTATATTTGTTCAGTGCCTTCCGAGATCTTCAGAAGGTGATCGAGGAGCTGATGGCTGCTGAGCCTCAGTGGAGGAACAGCTTCTCGGCGTTGAGGAACAGGGAACTACTGCGACGATGGAGGAGACAGATCAAGAGGCTACACCGGTACTGTATATATAATGATCTTATTACAACATTTATACATGTGACATAAAAAAACCTTATTGAAACAATCTTTTAAAATGGCTGCATCTTTGACGAAAATCATGGTATAGAATAAAAAAAAGAAAAAAGAATTTGTGATTGAAATGTAACTTAAGAAAATTTTACATATTTTTTGCGGTCTTAATATTTGTGTACAGATTAAAAAAATACTCATCGTAAACAACCGAATGGGATACATGAGTTATTTACTTCTTTACAATTCCTTTTTTTCTGGTCTCGATGTGCTAATTTTTAGCTCAACCAAAGTGACTAAAATTGATAATTTCGTCGTTATCAGAGAGTCGTTTGATGAAACTAATGAATTCTCTATTGAAATCATAATTTTGTTTATACACTTTAATAAAACTAGACTTTTTGGATAAGTCATATAAAGATGGAATGTAATGTAGAATAATAAAAATACCTTAACCAAATTAGTTTGATGTGGTAGCATCACAACTGCTATGTAATATAAGTCTATACTTACACCATTATATATATTATTATACAACGTCAGTCCGTGTGTGTAGTTCGAAGCAGTGTGCGGAGACCGCCCTCCTGGACCCGGAGCTGATGCGGCGCGGTGTTCAGTTCTACTCGTCCGTGTGCTCGCTGCTGGTCCGTCAGCTGCAGGCGGCCGCGGCCACGGGTCCCTGCACACCGCTCGCCTCGCCCGCGCACGCCTTCCGCGCTCTACCTGAGTGGTATGTGGAAGACATCGCCGAGTTCATGCTGTTCGCCGTCCAGTGAGTACATACGATATAAAACTAGTGCATTGCCACACACACACACTATAAGAGTAGGACATTTGACACTTTTCCAAATTTTTTTTGATACCCATGTCTATATTGTGGTATGTGAAGGTTTGTAAATGAAAACCTGGAATGTGTATGAAGTGTGATAATGTGAACTTGTTGGAAGAGTATAGTTTATATTGTTCTTTTGGTAATCTATAACTGAATACAGATCCTGATATAATAACCGTATTGTAGATTAGAAGGATTTGTAAAATATGTAGTTATTAGCTTTGATTATCATAACTATATTATATTATTAGAGATTAAGCGAAATTTATGGATCGATGAAGAAATAAAATTAATACAATTGTGTTACCTCCATTACATAACCATATGACTGAATCAACTTTTTTTATGTATTAAGTTCATATTGATATTATTGGTAATAAATTCCATGTTCATTACAGATATGTGCCACAAACGGTAGCCTACCACATAGAAGACCCGATAGTGACGTGGCTCCTGAGCGCCATCTGTAACTCCCATCTCATTAAGAACCCATACTTGGTCGCAAAAATCGTGGAGGTGTTATTCGTCATCAATCTGTCCCTACCGATGAAACTGAAGAATGTATACGAGAAATTCATGGACCATCCAATGTCCCAGACAGCGCTGCCGAGTGCTTTGATGAAATTTTACACGGATATAGAAACAACGGGCCAGAGCACTGAGTTCTATGACAAGTTCACTATCAGATTCCACATTAGCATCATACTTAAAGGAATGTGGGACAGACCCATACATAAACAGGTCGGTCCATTTTTATATAAACATACATATTTTAAAATTATAGGGTACTTTTTTACATGCTATGGGTGTGTGGAACTCATTATACAAAGAAAAAGTATACTTATACTTATTTAAACGAATCAGTGTCTGTCTACTAAAAGTACAAATGTCTGTGGTACTTTTAGTAATTGTTGCTCGAAAAGAAAAGTTTCATAGCATTCGACTCCATACATTATAGGTTGCGTAAAATAGTTATACAATGGAAGTATGACCGGCTCTTGTATGGACCAGTATTTTTTTACATTAGAAAATAAATTTCAATAAATTATGTAATAAAATGTATCCTTTTTCATTTCCAGGCCATCGTCAAAGAATCTCGTTCAGGTCGACAGTTCGTCAAGTTTATCAACATGCTCATGAATGACACTACATTCCTACTCGACGAATGTCTGACGGTTGGTAAACATTTTGATAATATAATACAAATAACTGTTAAATATTTTATTAAACAATTTTCTCGGTTTTTTTTAAGAAAATATTTTTATATCTTCAATCATAACAGGTCCTGATTAAGGTTAGTAATACGTCACACGATTTTCTAATTTTCATATTTCAGTATCTCAAACGTATCCACGAAGCTCAAGAAGCTGAGGCTGAAGGCTCGAGCAGCAGCGGCAGCTCGAGTGAGGCTCGAACTCGAGCACTCGCGCAGGACGAGCGCCAGTGCCGCTCATACCTCACGCTGGCTCGAGAGACCGTCGACATGCTCGAGTACCTCACCGTTGACATCAAAGAGCCTTTCTTACGAGCGGAGCTCGTTGATAGATTGGCGTCCATGCTCAATTTTAATCTACAACAACTCTGCGGCCCTAAATGCAATAATCTCAAGGTAAAATTTTACATAGACTTACTGAAGAACCAATTATTAATGCCTATATATAAATTTAGCTTGTTTTCTGCATATTATTTATAAAAATACTGATAAATACCGTAAAAATCTGTTACTTGTGTTAAGTATTTGTGACATAGTTGCTTGACATAATCTTTTATAAATACAATTTTTTATTTCTTGACTAAAATGTGGTAAAGTAGACAAAGATAATAATTTATCTCTAAGTACTAGGGTAGTATATGGCGGTTTAAACATACAATCTTTATAATTTAATAATATTTGTATGCTTCCAGGTCCGTCAGCCGGAGAAGTACGGCTGGGAGCCGCGGCGGCTGCTCAGTCAGCTCGTGGACATCTACCTTCACCTCGACTCACCGCAGTTCCACGCCGCGCTCGCCGCTGACGAGGTGGTCTTAATAACTATATTAATATTAACCAACATCAAAAACTTAGATTCGCAAATTCACTCAATTAGTTGATAATTAGTGTTATTAATAGGTTGTTTTCCCCTTATGTGACTTCGAATAAAAGTTACTTCAAGATCATCCAACTTCTTAATAAAGCAAAGGATTTTATGTTTCTAATTTTATTTTCTATTGTATGACACATTATCAATAATTCATTTTTTATTATTACACAACACTATATTTATGGAAATTTATTTCCCTCTATATACTTCTATATTTTGAAACTGTCACTAAACATGTGATGATAATGACCATTAATGTATCTTCCAGAGATCCTTCCGTAAGGAGTTGTTTGATGAAGCAGCGGTTCGTCTCGCCAAGTCCTACATTAAGACGCCCTCAGAGATAGAACGGTTCAGGACTCTCGCTGACAACGCGTACCAGATTGCTGGTGAGTTTATACAAATATATTTTATTGTATATAAAAACATCATTAGACGTACGTTTTTTCGACTAAAAACCTCCCTTCAAACATTTCATTTAAAATAATTTTATCCTATACTGTATAGTGTATATCTATACAATAATGGACAAATAATCAAAGTTTTTTAGTAATTTACCTTATATTATTTAATTTCCGCAAACGCTATGTTTCGTATACTTGATGGTTACTGTAATCTTTGTTTATTAGTAAGTGTATGAGATTGATTAACAAACAGTTATTTTAATGCATTATTTTCGTCTTGGAATATAAAATATATATGAATATAGTGTCTGATATTAAAGACTCAAATGTTATATTAATTTTCAGTATCAAACCAGCAGCGAAGTGATGAATTCGCAGACGCACCCGAAGAATTCAGAGATCCTCTGATGGATACCCTGATGACTGACCCCGTCACATTACCTTCTGGAAAGGTAATGTTCAATATCAGACGCTCTCATACATACGTCACAAAAATACAGAATTATATCCAATAATATTAAGAGAGACGAAACCTCTTAGCATTCAATGTATTCACCGTGCGGGTGCCGGGTTCATCGCGTTGCAGCGAGAGGAGCTTCAACAGTGATTGGGATTTGCAACCCAGGTGTAGGTTTAAGAGGCCCTTATCTAACGCGCGTTATACGCTCACCTCGACTGTCCAAGCTCCTCTCTCTACCTAACCAAATTTCAAACCTACTAGGGCTGCCTTCGACGTACGTTCCAAGAATGAATTAATGTTAGTTCT